>DWNE01003134.1:0-17281 GCA_018249875.1 Cecropterus toxeus | reverse complement strand
TGTAAGTATGTTTGGGTCAAATCTTGCAAGCTGAATTTAACCTACTTCTCAGTGTCCGATTGAGCTGAAATTTGGAATACACATTAAGTTCTGATGACAATGCAATTATATGTATTATGTAATCAATATTGTTGTAATTCCAAAATGGCTGCCGCAATAAAATGGCGGAATACATATTTGTCTCCAACACACACAATATGGGTATCAAGTGAAAGAGCCTAATTTGTAGAATTCAATACAGTACGGAAAAAAGCTTGTTTTTAAAAATACCTTTTTATATTAATTTATTATTAAATGCAGATAGACGCATGAAAGACATTGTGAAACTTTAAGGCGCAAGTAATAAATAAAACAACATCAACTAATCTGGTTTAACAAGTGAGACAAACCAGATTATATATTCAAATGCATTATCTTTAGAATCATGAACATTTACATATTGAATCGCTAATTGCAACCTTGAAATAAGAAGGAAAATATTAACACGATAAACGATCACTTAATTATGGCTAAGGTGGTCCTATAAATTAAACCGAGACAAATCCTTATAACAATATGAAGCGTGATTATGTAAACCGCAATTACATATTTTACTGTAAACCAGGATCGTTCAATGTTAATTTATTTAAGTGGTATAATTATGTAGTATTCACATTATAGAATGGGGCATAACATGATGTGCCCAGCCTTAGGCGCACAATCCATAAATTATGTAACACGAATTGCATGACTTTTTGACTTCTCCCCGTCCTTGTCACAGATAGTACATCTTTGAGACCTCTCCCTCCCTAGTGTGATATCACTTAAATTATTTACAATCTAAGTCAAGAAATACTTAAAATTATAACAGCCGATTTTAAGACTGTATTTATTTACATTTTAGTTATTATGCAATAAAAATAAAATAGAAAAGAATGAAAAAACTATTTTAATGCTCAAAAATGACGAAGTGACGTAACGAAATTTAAATCCCCTCTACCCCTTGACACATAATGTCATACTTCATCGTCCCCCGTCCCCCGAGTGACGTAATTTATAGATGACCCCTTTGCATGAACCTGTAAAAATAAAACTGAAATATTTCTGTTGCAGCCCTTTTATGATCTATATCTGGACCTCTCGCCACATCTACAGGAGGCATACTCCACCGCATAATTCAATGGCTTAACTACTGACTCATGTCATGACATTTTTTCACTGACGATCACCTATGCTACTTCTGATTACACCCGACGTTATTTACTTTGTGTCTTAGTTAAAATCTACACAAACAACGAGTGCACTTCAATTCGTATATTTCACCAAAAAAATGACTATTGATCTAATTATTATATTTCATGACATATCAATGATTGAAAATCTAGGTACATTATGATTGTTCTAATTTTGCAATCTAAATGCAACTTATACATAATTATGAGGCTTAGAGCAATTAGTACTTGAACTATCCCAGCCCAACCAACTGCGAAAATATATAAGCTTGAAGACTAATTAAACAGTTACCTAGTAGCCCAGCTCGATGGGAAAGTAAACTTTTAACAATGTAGAAATGCGTAACTTTTTCTCTACAATTTTACTATATAACATCATACTACAAATACTATTACTGATTTGTACTATATAATTTAATCCTTATGAGTAATTTGACATTAAACTTACAAATGTAAAGATATAAGAGAAATAGCCAGTGAATAATTTCTTTATGTTTCTATTTATGCAAAAGCAAGCGACTCTAATGAGTTTTCTTTTCAGTCTCTTAATAGTGTCTACGCTATCGAGAAGTTGAATTGACTCAATATTTATATATCAACGAAGCCTGCGTTTGTGAAGTACTCTACACTTTTCTTCGTAAAATAATGTACAACTTTCATTTGCGAGTCTTAATACTTATTTTACATTTGACATTTATTAACCCCAATGTTTTTAACTCGTCAGTTTTTTTTTTTTAACTTGGCCATTGCTGTATTCAGACATTAATATTTAACTAATACCACTGTTAATGCTAATCACTTTTGTATTTTTTCAAGAATGAAGAAACAACCGAGCATGTAGCCTACCTGATGGTAAGTGGTTCGTGCCACCAATGGACACAATCTTATATGGAACGTAAGCAACTTCAAATAGAACAGTGTTTCTATCTGAAGTTGATCACAGATGTGTTGATACTCCCGAGGACTAAGATGGTCGCCTCATATATAAGTGAGCCGGCAACTAAAACCTCCCAGCGAATCGCAAGAACTGCTTCACGCTAGAAATAGGTGTGGCGGTGGTACTTCCCCTGATTGAAATACATTGGCCCTACCACCTGGTAAAAGATAACAAGACTTCAAGAATTCAAGAAATGCCATAATGCCAAGTTTAAATGCCATATGAATGTATGACAAAAATACCTTGGGATCAAAACTGAAGGCAGTCTCCGGTCTCAAAGGACAGGGCAAGCCGCACTTGCAAGTCCCAGCCGTCTGGAGGTAGTCTCGGAGTTGTGGAAGAGTGCTCAACGCCGTACCGCTGGGACTGAAAGAATATAAATGACTTAGAAAAATCAAATTAAGCACATAAATCAAACTTATATGTATGTTCTCAAATAACAAACATAATTCTCGAGTTGTCTTGACATAAATATTGCAATACCACAAAAGGAAAGTTGTACGAGATTTACGAATAAACATACTTAAGACTTTAAGAACAGGGCAAATCATGAATTCATAGTTAAGGTTACACCTAGTAATGAGAATTATACTATTACTATTTTTATAACATAATAGCTTAATATGATCATATTAGAACCACAGATCGCAGCTTATGGTGAATGCCGCCAATGGCGGTGCTTTTAAAGTAAATTCTGAACTCTAAAATCTTTATACTGTCGATAAGATGTTGTCAAATTGGCTCCATTGTCTAAATATGCTAGTAAAATTATTCTCGCGAGTCCACTACTTTTAATGAACAATTACTTATATATACTCGTTAACATCAAACTAAACCAACTGTATAGAACAAAAAACCACTAAATAACAAGACTATTTTTGTAGGTACTTCTCGAAAACTAGTAACATTCTTAACAACTTCAAAACAAAAAACCCGACTGCTTTAAACGTTTTTTGTTTATAATGATATATTTAATTTAACGCTTGATTTGAATATATTGATTGAATGAAAATATTATAGGATGTATATATATTCAGAATGGTTAACTAGCTTTCATTTTATACCCATATTGTCGTAATAGTAAAAAAAGACGTCCCTTCTCCCCCCTTTTTCCCCTATTTGCAGGCGACATTTGTAAAAATCATATAACCCTAATCATATGTCACTTTCCAAACTAAGACGTTTGTAATGATACGTCATATATCACAATCCGTCAAGCCGTTTGGGCTGTAGTGCGTGCCAAAGAAATTGACATACATAAAAACAAACATACGCTCGAAAAACATTACCCTACTTCTGACGCACTGGGTTAAAATAAACGCGCGATCTCAAATTAATAATTATGTAGCTGTATTTATACACTGTATATACTTCGCAATGGTTGGTTACTCCACTTTACCGTTTATTACTCATTCTTCACTGATTACGAGCTGGAACATAACCCTCGTTTAACATTGCGATCGAGCGATTATATTAAAGACGACGCGTTTTTGCAATAAATTAGCCGGCTTTTTAGCGTCGAGTGCGATGCAGTTTTTGCAGAATTGATAAGGTGCTCGGCGTTATGTGTTCTACTAGATGTTTATCAGGGGGACAAAAACTCTGACGTCTTATTAAAGAGTAAGAACCAGATCACCTTGAATATACTAGTAAGAATAATATATCTATGAATCTTAATTTACTTGTTTGCAGGTGCTTCTAACATATTAATGGTCGTATTCATTAAAATGTTGTTCCCTCACAGATGACTCACGAAACGCTTTGTGTCATTAGTATTAGTATTAGTATTAGAGAAAAATCTTTATAAATTCAAAAACTGTTTTCGTTTAACATGTAGAAATTAAGTATGCGACTAGGATTTACAGTGTGACCTTAAAATAATAAGAGCTAAGTAATGTTAATCTTCTCCCCTTATATTGGCGTCGAAACTGTGGTCACAGAAAACTATTTTAATTAAGAGACTCTATTAAACTGTTCGAAGTCAGGGGTGCCGTGCAGTGATTCGTGTAAACATTTAAAGGCATATTTGCTAAAAGCGAGTGCAAATGCTTCTAGTCAAGCGTGGCGCGGCTCATCCAACTCTGCCTAATCGTGTCTATTGACTGTTGTCCGGTCAATCAATATTAAATTTCCACCCTCTGCTACTCTCTTTGATGCATCACAAAATTAAAGCACGTCCCATATGCTTCCTACCTGATTCTAACATGACAGCGAAGTATTTAACGAGACATTAAAGGCATTGCAACCATATTTGATTTTTTCGTACTTGGCTTACGTTAGACAATGTTTCTGTCTGTGGGGAGTAGCAATATGCCCTGTGTTCTTATTTAAACTTTTAGAGCGTCCGTTAAGCAACATATTTTTCCAAGATGATTCCTTTGTGCTCAGAGGTAGCAAAACATCTATGACAAGTTTCTGATATGCTACCTGTTATATATCTATAGATATCGTTCACGTACGTATAAAAATAAATGTTTAAAGTGACTGTCACGCATCACACCACAGGGAAATAATCACAGATACCGAAATTTATATATACACCAATATCTTCATTTTGTCACTGACTCACGACATATGACTAACTAAATCTTTTGTGTATTGTTTTTAAATTTCTTGCATCTTAAGTTGAATCATAGCAATTGGTAAGCGTAGCAACATTGCTCTCGCGATTATATGAGCCGACTTTCTACTCGGATCGATGTGCCACATCCGCCTCCGATGACATTTAATTCAATCGTGGACGTTTATAGTTTCTGCGGTTAACTTTCATAACCTAAATCGAATAGCATTATGCAAAATCATTTCTTATTGCGTAAGGACCACAAATCAACGTAAACCATTAGTGCTTATAAACTATACGTAGGAGCCAATAAAACAGTGCATTCAAGTTTGTCCCAGAAAAGTTCAGTATTGATTCATCGTGGCTTACGCATCGTTTAAATGCAACAGGAAAACTAGAAGTAACGTTCTATAGAACTGGAATGGTTTTTTGCACTCATGTGACTAACACAACACATTTTTTCTATGAAAATAAGTAAAATTAATGACTTCCAATGAATTTTAAATAGCTGACTTTTTTATGTGATACACATTTAGGTACGTAGTTAAACTTAATTGGTCCAGTAGATTCGGAGTAAATTGTCTGTGAGAGACGAAGTGTAAGGATGGAACAGAACCGCGAATAAGTATAACGTTCCAACGATCGGATCCCTAATAAATAATAATTCTTATAATAATTACAATACCAAAAAATAATAAAAATATGTGTGTACGCTTGTATCTTTGTAGGCGCAAAACTTCACAACAGTTGAAGATTTTAACGAAAAATAAAACACACTTTCAATTAGTAACATACTCATAGGGTACTTTTTTAAAGGAAAGTAGTTTTAGAAACTCATAGTTTCCACGTAAATAAATAAAACAGTGTCCAAGCGAAACGTTCGATAGTAGAACTGCTCCCCTAAATTACCACTAATAAAAAGCCTGTAAAAATCGTGACTAATCACATCAAACGCCTACTGCCTGTTCTTCGTACTTTGTTATTTCAACATTTCGACCTTGACACGGGTCAAATTACTCCAAATCCCACATATAATAACACTAAATCGTACAAACCAATTAAGAGATATGATCAATACGCTCCAAGGAGTCATTAGGAGCAATTTGCAAACAACACAATCCGTTTACGATGACAGGACGGAGCGTCGTACCACCGCGGTATTATTACACCCCGATTCGCTTTACAAACAGCCTCTTTCATAAACGCTCCACATGATAATTCACGGCGATTGTTCACGGTCTGGTACACCCGGTAAAGGTAAGCCGCGACCACAAAAAAGATTTTTGTTTACTTTTTATGCATACGCGCCGACACTGCGGCTTTGACCAACATGCGTAGGGTTTCCAACTGACGAGACATATTGAGATTGCCGCCGCTATCAATAAAATGGCCTTCGGGATTTAGCTAGCGCTATGCAATGTGCAAAACGAATAAGGACTGATACCTACGTAACTTTAATTTACACGATAAAACTTTAAGCATGCGTAGATAATCCAAAAAATACAGAACATACGTCGTAGATAATAATGGACAACAATGAAAATTGAACATGTCACATTAGAACAAAAATATAATTACAACCATCACATTTGGATAATTCTTACATGATTCTATTTGTCCATGAGCCCAGTTTATTTTTATCATAAAGATTTTATTGCGGTTTAATCGAAGGGCGTAGATATCTGCTGACCTTCATAAGAGGAATCTATCATAGACCTCAGGAGTCGTAACGTATTTGAGATCGGTTGCAGCCACCCTTTGTTCTATATGAAATTGATTAGGGATGTCCATAGGCAGCAATCTCTACTTACCATTAGATTAAATGCATGCTCATTGATGCTTCGATGGTATAAACAACATTTCCTATCCAGCCCGCTCAGTTTGTCCTAGATAAACACAAAGTTTTAGCGACCCTAACTATCCACGTTGTTCGCGGTTGGGCAGCGACTGTGTAGTGAAATTTACGTTGTCGAACGCATGCGGTGTTTGGGGGAGCGTGGACGTACACAGCTGCCGATAATAACTACTGAGCACGCAAACCCTTTCGCACCTTGCCCACCTTATTATCAACCTTTCTTCCCATTACTACTATTTAGCGTTTACTCACAACTCCAGTCACATAATTTACAACTCAACAAGGTTACAATTACACGCTCCAATTTAATGTATTGTCACTGACAATATATTTAGCTCGTTAAAATGATACGTTAATTAATTAGCGCGGTGTGAACGATGCAAAACATCGACAAGCTAGTTTCTCCAGCCGCAGCTATAATGGCGCTATTGCTTCGATGTTCCGAGTTTAATATCCGGTGGGGACATTGATAGTGTGACATAGAGTACGGAGCATATGTCTGTGTAAAGCTTTATTGCGTGGCATACAGCATAATATGTTTGAATAACTTATAGTATTAATATATGCATTTACCTAAAAATTATGTGATCGCAATGAAAATTCCTTTAGTCTGGTACATATTACAATAATAGGTCTAAACTTAATAAAACCGAATAATATAAAAATAAATACCGAACCAATGTCTTCAGGCTAATCAATCATTTCTAGCAAAAAAGCAAACGACATAACCAAGAAATTGTTTGAACACTCACGTGTGAAGTCACGTAACACACTTTTTGCGGCTTTTGTACATCAACTTTACTATTAATTCCGTGAAAGTTTATATTAACAAAAAAATTAAGTCATTCTTTAGAGTTATAACACAACACTCACAACAATACTACATAATAACGTTGATATTTTAGATAAGTATTAATAGTTTTCTTATAAACAAGGGATAGTTATTAGTGCGATAACCCCAAACACTCTCGTCTGTCTAGGACATTTATTAGATATTAGCTTCAACTCACTGATGGATCTCATTTCCTTTGTGATCGCACGCGGCCATAGTATAATGTCTGAAATAATCTGGCTCGGCGCCAATGTGTACTGCCATACATAAGATGTTGACTGTTCGCTCGATACTTTCATATTCAGAATTCATATCGTGTCACGAGATACGTATTAACGTCTATGAAAACTGATCGGCCTTTAATTTATTACTTGAAAGATTTCATAGCACTAGTAAACAGCAAAAAGTGCGACTTGCAAACTAAAGAAATGGCAAACGCGGTCGTCTTTATTGACTTTATTAAGCGTAGTTGTAGTTAGACGGCATTACATTTGATCTATATTTATTATTTTTCTATTCAAGTTGTTTGTAATTTTTATTTAACAGTAAGAATGTAGTTTATGTAAAGAGAGCAGCAAGGTAAGCTCTAGGCCTCCCCTCAAGGAGAAACTAGCTCCTTACAATAAGACATTATTTTTCGCAATCTATACAAAGACATCAAAACTTCTTTTCAGCCAACATTGCCCATAATTAGAAATAGACCAAAAGAGGCTACGATGTTCCAGTACAACTCTAAACCCAATTGTTAATTTATACGTCAAATAAAAATATTTAACATTAATGATAAATATGGCAAAAGATTAAGTAGATTGATGTTCTTAAGGAACAATAACACGGCCCTGGGAATCCTTTGACGGCGCCGAGCTAACTGTGTCCTTTATCGAGCGACCCCGACCCATATCAACCTCGTTCCCCTCACATGAATAAATAAAAGCTCAATTTGTAGCTCGCGCGTTTAACCGACGCATCGATATAAACGTCCCCGATCTAAAATGAACTCCCCTGATGCCCTATTAAATTGAATACACTCGAAGAATGAACTGAAGTGTTTCCTTTTATAAAAGGTCATCCAAATTGGACGCGTCGTCGTCGAGTTATGTAAAACCAATCGCATTCTAAAGCTGTTCGCTCTTGTTTAGGCTTTTATTAAATTGTGAGGGGACTGAGATCCAATTTAATGAATAGTGATAGTATTGGTTATAAAGGGCGATCATTTAACTTTGTAACTAGGCTTGTAATGTATCTGTACCGAAAGTGATTTTTCTAGATTTGAGTCTGTAATTGTATTTTTGTTGTTTGTTGTCGAATTATTCTACAATATAAATTAATTATTGTACAATATAAATACAAAAAAAAATAGTTGGGTACTTAATAAATATATTTATCATATTATCAATCGACTGTAATTTATACAATTAAAAATGTTTTAAGTCTTTCAGTCCGTTTGTGTTACAGCACAGTACTAGAAATCAATTTAAAATTTAAGTTACTGATTTCGTTTAAAGTTAAAACTCAAGCTATAAATGAATTTTGTTAAAAGGGAAAATTAAAAACTGTTTTTAGCGAAAATAAGTGACCAAAATATGGTTACTCTCTATATGGTTACTCTCTATGCGTTGGCTTACCGACCGCAGAAATAACCGAATCTAATTAGAACTATTTCTATTAAATATGAAAAAGGGTGTCTACGTCAAAATAAATGAAATACAAGATCAAAGTTAATCCTTTAGGGACAAGTGCGTTAAATCATAAACAAACCGTAAAAACAACGACTGACCGTCCAAGGGAAAAACTTTTAGTTAGGTAGGATCAACAAACAGGAAGTGTTAGGGGAATGTCCAATGTCATTATTTACCCTCGTATTGCTCGTTCGCAAGGGGAATTAACGGTGTCGACTGTCCGTGTTCAATAACAAATTATTTTATATAGTAATTAAATTTGTTCAAAGAATACAAACGAAAAGGAATTCTGGTCATCGATAATACTTATGAAATAATGTCACTGAATTGTGCCAATTGGAATGCCTGATTTTATTTATTGCTTAGGGTCATCGAACGCGATCCATGGGCCTCTAAGTCCAGTCAATCATGGCAAGGCAACGAAAGATATTAATAAACAAGGAAGAAAAAAATATATTAAGAAGACGTGGCGTACATGAGCGGATTATTTCCGGAAGAAAAAAATCAGGAACATGAAACGACGACTTTTTTCGCCCAGAAAATTGCCGACAATGCATTATTGGTTGAACGCATAGTCTTATTAATAAATATTAGATCTCGACTAGAATCAAGCCAATTCATTCAAAACACATGTTGTGAACCCAAAGGTACATAGGATAAGAATATGTCTTGTTATGCTAGCGCTAACCAAAACAATATTAAAAGACAAAATGGAAATACAGAGAGAAGTCTCAAACATTTTATTACTTTTAAAGAAGCTTTACAAACGATTTCACCAAACATTTACGACTCACATTTAAAAGACGTAAGAACGCACTAATGTGGTGTATAATGATCCTCTTAAACGTTATTTATAGTTTTCGTTCGAATATAATATGAATGTTAACCTTGACTCTATCACATTTTGAATATACCCAATACTAGTGCAAAATCTTCGATATTAAGCGTATATTAAGTTGATCACTTACATGGATATATTACAGAATATATTACAGGCTGTGCGATCATTAGGCAAACCAATAATAACAGAAAAAAAATAACCCTTAACAAAAAGAAAATTTATCGTTTATTGAATTTTTTGAAAAATATGGACTTTTGCGATGTAACATTAAATACAATTTACACCGACATAGCATTCGCAAGTTTTTACAGTTTTTTTTTATTACTAGATTGAAGTAGAGATTGAAACGAGCATGTAGTCTACCTGATGGTTACTGCCGCCCATGGACAAATGTAAGCAACTTCATATAGAACAGGGGTTCTATATACAATATAAGCCGAAAGTAAAAAAGTAGGCAAGTTAAGATTATGACATTTATTCTTAAAGTTTAGAGTATAATTTTAGGTTTAATCAAAGTTAACTACTCAAAAATTTATCTTGTAAGGCTTTTCTAGTACTGATATTAAAAAGTTAAACCTACGCTTAAGCCAATTTAAGGAGATAAAAAAATGTCCATAGGCTTAGTTAAAGAGAAGCAGTAATTTGAGAGTTTTTTAATAGTTTTTTTTTTTTATGACAACTCAGAGAGAATCATATTAATTTTAATAAAAAATAGAATAACTATTACTTTCGATCGTCTATTTTCCCTAACATATTATTATTTTGCTTTGCAAATATAATTTATACAACACTAAATCACGAAAATTTATAGCGTGACTGACTTAAGTCACATAAAGATTTGTCAGTTAACGAGCATCTTTGTAGACACCAGAAAACGAACAATGAAAAACGTGAAGTAAATTAATAAAAGGTCGTGAAATATGCGGTGTTACGAGGCGGAACACAAGTCGCGTGAGGGCCAGTGAGCTGTTACAAATAAATTTATCATTCCGTTAGTGGCAGGACTGCGCGACCAGCGTCTGTGACTCACTCAGGGAAACCCTTCCGTGACTCAATTCGTAATCAGACCGCGCATCAGCAATCGCCCTGTTGATACTCTCTTGTCGTTTCGTGCGTGATAGACCACTTTCACACAACACAATGTCGGAGGTGAACACATTGTGTGCGCTGTCCCATTTGTCTCGCTTTATAACTACTTCATTGTACGTATGAATGTAACATTACACGCGTATGAGCAACACGCATGTGTTATTACTACAAACATTAACGAAATCGAACCGCATAAACAAATCTAAATTTACTTCCAAATATGAGTAACGTTTCTTAGTTTTGAAGTCCTTTATAGTATTTGAACTGTTTTAGATTTAATCTATTATCAAACTAAATGATTTAAACTTGTAACCGAAAGAAATACTTCCTTGTGATTTTTAATTATCTTTATTTTATTATCTCATAAGGTGGTAGATAGAACCAGTGTAGTTCGACCAGGGGGGTCCCACCGCCACACCTATTTCAAACGTGAAGCAGCTTTGCGTTCCGGTGAAAGGCTGTGGTTACTCTCTTATGAGGCGACCATCTTAGCGCTCGGGAGGAGCAACGCATCTGTGATCGATTTCAAATAGAACCCTGTTCTATATGAAGTTGCTGACAGATGTCCATGAGCGGCAGTGGCTACTTACCATGAGGTGGACCGCATGCTCGTTTGCTGCTTCAATGACATAAAAAAAGAAAAAATAAACAACTACATTGTTATGTTTGAAGTTACCACCAATTAATCATAATGCACACGTACATACTAGTCCAAAAAGTTTTTTGTATTACAGAAGAAGCATACCAGCCTTCAGTCAATCAAACCATATAGGATAGGACTAATGTCAAAATAGAAGTATTAAAATAATAATATTTATTTCTTAGCTCCTTTTGGTTAAAAACTTGTAATGTCTTTGACAGTAGTTAAGAAATGACAGAAAAGTTAATTACCATACTGACATCGCTTATTATTGTACAAAATAAACATAATAGTTACTTTATTGTAGTGTTAAAAATAATAATTTATCATACAATCACGCCATTACGCACCGGCTGATCCCTCAACCAAAGAGGTGAAACTGGAAACTCATAATTCCATAGCAAAAAAGGGATTAAGTTAAGCTACTTAAACAACCATTAGGCGTAAAAGATCTTTGCTTTAAAAATATTTTAGTAGGATTACGAACTCACGGTAACACGCGTTACGTAAATTGTTTATGGAACATTGATTATACAAGTATAAAGTTTAAAAACTGAAACCCCACTACCTTACCCTTTGTTGTTATTGTTACGTTACGTCACGTTTGTTACGTTACGTTTGTTTTTTTAACATTTGATGCGTGATTTTATAAATCCTTGCAATTATTAGGTGATTGCAAGCAAAGCCGAGAGCAATAACTAATAATGTTTACATATTTGAAATGTGCTAAGAGAGGTCTTTCATTTGATACCCACATTTTTTGACGCACACAACATTTTTTTTAATTCTTTACTTTAAGTTCCCTAGAGAGCGCTGTAGTCAATTTAACGTAACGTCATGCAATCTATAACCAGCGGACAACGAAGAGGCTTCTAACGACACCATATTTGTCCAATTATAATAACTTGTTTAGAAGTTATTAGGGAACAGATGAACATACGTACCCACATACATACATACAGGTCAAAATCATAACTCTCCTTTTGCTTCACCGTAGTCTGGTAATTAATAATGAACTTGGTTTAATGGTTATTACAAAATGTCATAGCTTGAAATATGTTTACTCGGCGTCAGAAGGAGGGTAATGTTTTTTTATCCGATTAAAGTAGCATGGACCTGATGGAAAGTGGTAACTGTCGCCCATGGATATCTGTAAGCAAACTAATTTAACAGGGGTCCTATTTGAAGTCGATCACAGATGCGTTGCTACTCTCGAGGACTAAATTGGTCGTCTTATATGTGAGCCGGCAACCACACCCTTCCACCCCACGCATGAACAGCGTCACGCAGGATATAGGTGAGGCTCCCCTCCCAAGGGTACCTCCCCGGCCGAACAATACTGGTTCTTCGACCTGGTAAGCCAGTACTGGTGACACCAGGAACCGCCGGGAACTTAGTCACTCAATTTGCATTTTTAAAGCAGAATTTTTTTCAGTTTTTTTTTTTTTTTTAATATAACAATGAAGTAGCAAACGAGCATGCAGTCCATCTGATCGCAAGTGGTTTCTGCCGCCCATGGACTTTTGTAAGCAACTTTATATAGCACTGGGATTTTATTTCAAGTCGAACACAGATGAGTTGCTACTCCTGAGGACTAAACTGATCGCCTCATATATAAGTGAGCCGGCAAACAATGTATCACTTCTTTGGCTTACGATCTGCAGCTAGGCTAGCTCATCACGCCTGCTCCGTGGTCTTGGGACCGGAATAGAGGGGGGGGGGGTATTATATATATATATATATATATACGTTGGAAACAGCCGTCGTGAAGAGCGTACTCTGGGAAGTAGTTTCGTTTGCTCGGTGTGGTTTACATTGTGCTAACTTGTTATCGTAATAAAAGTTGTTATAAAATATTTTCAGTAGCTATTTGCTCGACTACCTACCTCAAACCCCAAGTGGGATATAGTGACGAGGGAGTAATAATTCTGACGATCCGATATATGCTTATCCGAGATGTTCCAACTTTGTCCTTAGGAGTCGGCAACGCATCCGTCGATAAGACTGATCTTATCTGGGGTAGATTACACACGTCCATAGGCGGCAGTGGCCACTTACCATCAGGTGGACTGCAAGCTCGTTTTCTACTTCAATATTTCAACAAACTAGATCACAAAGCAGCAGTGCTACACTGCTGATATTAGGCAGACATAAAAGATAGCGTGTGAAGTCGACACTACCCTTGCAAGTAATGGCTTCCGCAAAATTCAAGTTCGTATTGATAACAGAACTTAGCCAAGGTGAATGTTACACTTCAGTATCGAAGTCAAACTGGCATTCATTCACTATAATAACTAACGCTTTCTACACTTATAGCCCCACAATAGGATTTTCTCCTGTGTCGTGGGTACCATGGACACATAAAGACGAATACACAAACACCCAGACCCAGAACAGAAATCTAAACTCAATATTCATATTCATGTCTGGCCGGGAATCGAACCCGGAACCCGGGGAAATTAATAAATGTTCCAAAGGTTCGTAGTATGATTTGTCATACTTTGTATTATAAAAGAAATTTAAGTGCTATTGAGTACCTAACACACTCTGCAAAGGGTATGGTGAGGTGCTCTCAAATACAAGGCAATAAAACTATGTTCGTTGACGGATCCCTGATAAGATTCCAATATTGTTTCGAGGTTGATGGGACATTTCTCATGATTCCTTCCATGATTACCTCCCATCACTACCATAACCACTTACTATCAGGTCAACTGCATGCTAGTGATAAGAGAGACTGTCTCTTAATTCAATTTTATCATCTGTTCAAGGTCTGGGTGTTTGTGTATTGTCGTTGTGTTTGTGTCCATGATCCCGACGATACAAGAGAAAATCCTTGTTTGGGGTTACGACTGTAGAAAGCGTTGCGTTAATTGTGTAAAAATATGTAAAACGTGTACTCAGTACTAGAAGAATACACAATATTTAAATTCGAAAGAATACTGCGGTTAACGAACAGCGGAATAGAACTAGCCATTCCAAGTTCCACAACTTTACCTCTTCAACCGGCCAAGCAATGTTTTCACAGCTATTTAGTACCGGAAGCGAAGCCTACCCAGATAGCCTGCTCAGTTGAAATAATACTGAGGCTTTTAGCTATTTCAAGTTACGAAACAGGGTTTTATAGCGTAGCGTTTCAACTTTTCAGAAGTTATTTTGCGCGCTCAAGAATAATTAGTAACGGGAAAACGAGAGAAAAGAGTGCTGTTGTTTGTTTATTTTATCTGTTGCTAGTTTGCTGCCTGATTATTTATAAACGTTACTACCAACGTTTTAGTTTTTAATGGAATGGAGGTTTATAGTAATATATTAAGGGAACAATAATTATATTTAAAAAAGTGTTACCTAATTCGGAAATAAAAAAGAAATATAGTAGGAAGGAATGAGGGTTGCTTTAATATGAGATAGAAAATCTGAGCAATAAATTAAGGTACTAAACAGGCTGTTGTAAGGATACTTTATAAAAGCTTAAAATAAATTGTTTATTATTTATTAACAGTACTTATAAGAGAAATGTAAAAAATTCCAGCGAAAATTTCATTCATCCATCAATCTTTTGATGTCCATTGCTGGATACAGCCCTCCCCTGAATAGGGGTGTTTGCCAATTGTCTATGTACAGCCTATAGGATATAGGAGGAAGTTGTTCGCTGATCATCCATCTCCTGATCATTTAGTTATCTACGATATCGACGGAAAGAGAGGGAGTGGTACAATTGAAGACTGACCTGAAGACTTATTGACCAGTATTTGACTAATAGAACAATATGGCTTAATTTCGAAGTAAAAGATACAGAAAATAACGGGTTAATATGGACTTAACGACAAACATGACGTGAATATGCCTAATTCTTCGTACACATTGTCATGATAATCTGTTTGCTTAGTTTACGCCTATTGGAGTATATGTATGGAATATATGTCTATAAGTTATTTATTTTTAAACCGCTTAAGCAACTCTTCAAAGTAGAAAGTACGAACATTACATCTCACATTTGCCAGGTGGTAGAACCAATGTAGTTCGACCGAAAAGTACCAACGCCACACCTATTTCTAGCGTGAAGCAGTTCTTGCGTTTCGGTGGAAGGGTGTGGTTGCCAGCTCACTCTTAAATGAGGCGACCATCTCAGTCCTCGGGAGTAGCAACGCATCTGTGGTCGACTTCATATAGAACCCCTGTTCTATATGAAGTTGCTTGCAAATGTCCATCGGCGGCAGTTACCACTTACCATCAGGCGGGCTGCTTGCTCGTTTGCTACTTCATATTAATAAAAAAAAAGTTCGAGTATGATTTGGTCGGCGAAGTACCATTGGCATACCTGTTTGTATTTGTAGACTCAGTTTTATATCCAACGACTATCTTTTGCCATGAAAGCATAAGATAGTCACTAGATAATTATGAAAGTAAGTGAACGACGTGAACAAGCAACTGTGATTGACTTGAGATAGAACTGCTGTTCTATATGAATGCTTACAAATTACGGCAGTAATCACATAACGTGGTTTTCATACTCGTTTGCTACTTCAATCTTATAAAATCTTTAAATCTTAAATTAATTGTCTTTATGACACGATATTTGGGGTAAGACACAAACTTAGGACTTAAATATTCAAGGCGTGTGTAAACCTTCAGAGCAAACGGTTTTTGTGTTTGTTCCGAAGCATCAGCGAACTTCCATTATTGTTCTCATTTTTGGAAAGCTTTTAAGCTTTTAATCTTGTAAGCCGGAAATATAATGAATAATATTGACTATTGATTTTATTCTGTTCGCATATTTAAATAATTATATAGAAGTGATACAATCTGAGTTTCACTTTAAAGTTTGTCACAGAGTACTCAGATGCGTTCCAAAGCTGTTTTCTTTAATATTTACTACATTTGTTTTAAGCAAAATTACCCTTTATCGTGCACTATAGAGATCTTTCTCCAAATCGGTTTAGTAGTTCCTATAATTTCCCAGTACCTATATGAAGACTAATTAAAAAAAAAATCGTGTAAAAGTATGTAAGGCAATAGTTTCAGTCGCGTATTTTTTAAGCATTTACTTAGCTCTTATTAACCTATTTATTGACGTAGACGTTTTAAAATAATACTTTTTATATAAAACTTCAGTTTCCGTATGATCTAAATGCGAAAAGGATTTACTTGAAATTTTTATATTATGCTTTTTATAAGAATGTTCCTATCCCAAAGTTAAAATGCAGATTCAATGATTATCATAATAATTAATCTATACTAATATATAAAAATGAGATGGTTTACATGGTCCGATTTACATTAAATTTTGCATGGATGTAGGTTATTTAACTCGTAAATCTAGAAGCTACTTTTTATTTCGATATTTATCGCTATTTAATGATGGCGACTTACATATTTCCACTTTAAATAAAAAGGGAACCCTAAACTAGCAAACTTATGATGACTTATACGAGTTTAATATTTTATTCTCTCTCTGGAAGTGATAAGGACCATCACTTTTCGATTAGCGAGTTAAGCTTTTTGGCACTTTTTTGGCACGTATGAAAGCACGGGTACTTCAGCTAGTATCTCGTCAACCTACTATTGTCCCACTGCTGGGCACAGGTCTTCTCTCAGAGTGAGAGAGTTTTAGGCCATAGTCCACCGCGCTGGCCAAGT
>DWNE01003133.1:0-17287 GCA_018249875.1 Cecropterus toxeus | reverse complement strand
CGAAAAACGTTCGGTTATATGTATGTCACATTACTTTTTTTTTAAACGCGGGTGAAACCGCGGGTTCAGCTAGTAAGAAATAAAAAACATATTGAGTCGCAATAAATATATAATATTATTATATCAATAATTATTCATAATATAATTTAATAATTAGATTAATATGGATAAGGCTACAAATTTAGCATTTAAAATTTTACAATCGCTCTCACAAATGTAGCGTTAGGGCCCGTTCACACTAACGGCGTTTATTTTGAACTTTTGTTTCAAACGATTATTAATTATAATATTGCTATAAATATCGTAACACTTTATTACTTTGTATAGGCATATTTAGATCTCTAGTCCCTTATTACAATAATGAATCTATTAATTCAATAATCAATGTTACGAGTGTAAATATATTAATAAATCACTAATGGTGCAATTTTTTGTCATTAAATAGGTTATATATTCTTTAAGTAAAATTCTACCGCTAATGTGATCGGAGCCCAACAAAAATGGCAGTAGGTGATTAATTGTAATTTGTGACATTTTGGAATGAAATAGAATCACGTTACTTATCACTCCGTTACAATAACAAGAAAAATCTAAGTTATTGAGCACTTTAATTAAGATATCTAAAAATATCCCACTATTTTCTATCATGTGACAATTTCAAAAGACTAACTAAACTAGGTAGTTCTATAAAATTTGGCGGGTAACAATCATAGTGTAGATGTTTTATTTTTAAACTATTTTCACCTTGACCGAGATAACCGATTCATGCAATCAAGTGGAATGCAGATAAGGCAATTTTTTATCCATTTTATTTTTATACATAGCACGCACTAAAAATTATAATCGCACTTTTTTCGCAAATATAAAAATATTTTTAGATAAAAATTTTGGTAAATTTACTATATCTTATATTATGTAAACAAAGGAATAATAATTTTGTAAATTTTAGCAGGAAATTGACGTATAGCAATAACAATTATATCGTCTGTTTGTTATTCGATAATGGTGTCTTCAGCATATGATCCAAGAGGCTAATGGTAAAAATCTAATGAGTAAGAAGTTTTTTTTTTTATATCGAAGCTACCTCTTGAAGACGATCTTTTTCAAAGAATATCTAGCATACATAACAATTGTATTAGCATAATCACGTTATCTCAATCAACGTTTCAGTAGGGTTAAATACACAATAGGCAAATGTAATGAAGGCATTCAGCCAGTTCAGATTAAAATCCTAAGATCAAATATATCAGATTGTAAACACTATACAAAATCTTCGTTTGTCTCACCTTGTACTTGTCTACCGTCTACACTATTAATAAATTACTCGCCTTTGTATTGCCTTACGTTACGACAAAATATTGCTTTTGTCACGTTTCTTCACATTCTGAATACCAATCATATGGATAACTCTATTTATAAATTTTAAAAAGTCATGCAACACCAATTGGTCTATCATAATTTTAATAAAACTTAAGTTCGCGGCTCTAAATGAATTCTCTTTACGCATTTGTCTCACTAATTTTGTTAAAAAACTTGCAAATTTTTAATCGTTTCCAAAAAATATCGTGTAAGTACTTCTATTCATAATTGACAATGAAATATTTAAAATTCCCTTCAAGATCGATTTTCAAATTATTTGTTCAGTATAACAGCCTTCATAGTTCGTAGACAATTTTAAAGTAACTATTAAAAACGAATGTCTCATAGTTTTGGTCGAACCATTATTATGTTTATCTACGCTGTCGCACTTCATTGCGCCGAAGGACAGATATTATATTACCATATCTACCACTACGCAAACGAGTTTCGTAAAGAATATCAGCCATATATGGAGGGCGAAATTTCATGAAAAGGGCGCCAAAACTGTCAATATTTCGAGTCTTTAAATGTGTTAATATCTGTTACATTAACATTACAAGACTACAATGAACCAGATCGAAGCGCCTTTAACAATAAAATTGTTCAGCCACTTAAGATGCAATGTCACGTCAACTTTATTTTCATCGACAATTATTTATGGATAGTTGTTAATCTGTTCCCAACATAACATCTGCATTATGATATAGACTTCATGCAGTTACAATTATGTAAATGTCCAGAGCGTCCTACTATTTTGTCATTAAGGCAAACCTTTGGAAGATCATCTAAATCAATCCTTATCAATCCTTCAGGCTCAACACGACTAGGTATCTTCTATACTCATACACCTCCATGCCGAGAACTGTCGTAATCATATTCCAGATACAATCGAATACTCGTCAGTTGTAAGCTGTAATTCCTCACTTGTACGGTAATCGTAAGGGTATAGCGTGAGTGTACGTTTGTGAGAGTGCGTGCGGGCAGTTACGTGTGGTCGCTGTGCTTGCGGTGCGGCCGCCGCGCGCGCGCCCGCGGGCCGTCGGCGCCGCTCGCAGACGATACTGGAATGTACAGATTCATATTTAATGTTTATCTGCTATTTTCAGTAGTACTTGGTTGGCGGTTCTTTTTTTTGGAGATTGTTTTTCTTTTTTTGAAGCAATATTATCAATTGATTTTATACACTAATCTTGAGCATTAAGGTTTGGCGAATAATTAAAAAATGTTATTTTTCATAATATGTAGCATTCACTAAAAATAAAGCACCTTATGAATAATCATTGCTATAATTTTATTTATCTAAGTATATAATTACATTTAACTCATGAATGATTTCAAATTATAAAGGTATTACAAAAATTAAAATAAAGCTTAAATTTTAATAGCCTGGCTCGTGATGATATACAAGCTTGTAGAGATTAGTGAGCACAATACTATATTAATGCAATGCACAGTTGGTACATCAAATTAATTTTATTATTTTAAGTAAACCTGCACAAATTGTTAGGAAAATCAAACCTATTTACGGAATACGATTGTTACATAAAATAAGATACGCAATTAGTAAAAGAAAATCCAATAACGTGTTATCTTGCATGAGTTGCCACTTCAAGAAACATGTTATTGAAGAACTATGCAACTTACTTTTAGATATTTAATAATTTGTTAATATATTTAAATCATAAACATCTTAAAAGTATTTAGTTAAAATGACTATCATGCATTATTCACCATGTTAATCTGTAGCGTTTCTATTTTTTATAGATTAATAGCAGCACCAATGTTTGTTAAATAAAAATAAAAATAAACTTCAGTGCGTGCTCACCCTTGTCGTGGGGAATTATTTTTGTTACCACGATTTTCAACTCTGGGTAAGTATTCATTGGGCTCTTAAACAATCTATCAGTCGTTTTTGTAATATTGCTGGTGCACATTGGACTTAGCCGTGCGTCTGAAATGTAGTAAAAAATAAGCTGTCGTAGTAAACCTAATTACATTTAAATCATCATCATCAAATTATCACCGGGCCACATGTGGATACAGGTCCCAGATCAAAATAAAGAATGTTGAAGCTACAGTCCATCATGCTGGCTGTGTTTGTGGTTACACAGCATGGTTGACAGAATCTGTCAAGTGCAAGGAAATTTCCGATATGATATATTATCATCACAAGTTGTAATAGACTTTAAGTATTCTACAGTTTCAAAATCTGTACTTATCAGCGGGTCAAGACCTGACACAATGCGTACCTGGTGGTTCTTCTAAACTTTTCCCATTCGTTGCCTCTCCATTCGGAGTGGTCGGTGTCTTTTTAGGCTTCTCATATCCGTAGCCTCGCGACCGTGCATGAGCTATGAAATGTTCAAAATTATTACAACTTCCTAATTCCTTAAATGATCATATTTACAACATATATGTGAATATAAGTCCTGAATTTTAATGGCCAAATGAAATTTAAATTTCTTTCATAAATTCAGATTTAGTTAAATTTCGGAATAAAATAAATTAAGATAAATTGATCCTTACGATTAGCATATACGGTGGAACGGTGTATTGGTTGGCCCACTGCTGATAACTCCGGCAATGTTATTGGTCTTCTATTACTTCGTCCTCTCGATCCTCCCATACTATACTCTCTGAAAATTTCAAACAATCAATTGAAATTTGATATGTAGTAAAACGCTAATTTGGTAGGTATAGTTTAACGTAACGTAGTTAGTGTCATTGTTGTCTGGTAAGAAACAGTTTTTAAAACACACGCACGCCTTCTACACTCATAGCCCCACACTAGGATTTTCTCCTGTGTCGTGGGTGCCATGGACACACAAACACGAATACACAAACACCCAGACCCAGAACAGAAATCTAAACTCGTCATTCATATTTCTGTCTGGCCGGGAATCGAACCCGGGACCCATTGCGCGTCGGATCGGTATGGTGAATCACACACAATCACATTTGATGCCAGCTTACTTTAAAATTTCATTTTTTTACACATGCTAATTTTAACAATTTTCGCTGCAAGTTACAGCTTAATTTAAGATATAAAAATCATACATACATTTGTTCTTAAAGCTCAACTCTGACACTAACAGCATCAAGGGAATGAGATTGTTTTAATTATAAATTTTATCTATTTTATAATACTTAGTGAAATGATATGATTATCAACGGAAGAAATCATAAATATAATAATATTAAGAACTTGTCTGCTGTGATTATTTTAATTTAACATAATGATAACAGCAGATTAACAACTAATGGCATAAGCAAGTAAAATTCTTAGTGTGATATATTAAAATAAAACTATAAAATATTTTTGTATATAATTTGATCTTACTCCCTAAGTGGTTCTCGCCAGAACTCTGGCGTGTGTACTGGCGGAAATGCATAATGGTTCTGGTACCCGTAGCTATCGAGCCCGCTCGCCCGTAAGCTCGCGTGGAGAGAATTCTTCATGCACTGCAACTGTTTGAGTGACAGCTTTGTTAGTGTTGCCATTGTAAACTTTTTGTTTTTGTCAAAGAATATGGGTAAATGGTTATGTTATTAAATGTCGTTATAATACTGTGAAGCGACTACATGACGTGTTGATATATTTGTTAATACCAGTGCTTATGTGCTTAGAATATACTTTTTATTTCCATTTTTTAAATATTATGACATAAATATGAAGCATTACTTTGAAGGTTTGGGTATAACTTTTTAAATCAGATATAGTATAGCAAGCATAGCATACAAAAATCGAGCAATTGCAGGATTAAGTAGTAGATAAAGTAGATCATGCAATCGTATCTCACGGTACTCAGTAAAGCGGCGCCCGCACAGACTATCCGATTTCGCGGGTTGATAGGTATTTAAAGACCTACACAAAGCCACTGAGTTTTTGTATTATGTTGGAGATCTGGTACGATATATGCTCGGTTCTATTGGAGTAAAAGAAAATTATGTTTACATTTACCAAGAACGCGGGGAAGGCTTTAAGCATTACGAAGAACAAAGAAGAAAATCTATTAGACAAACTACGTGACTAGAAGTCACTAGTAAGGCGTTTTGTGGGACACAATACTAAGGGAAATAATTTATTACAGTAACTACCGAAGGACTATTAACTATTATTACCCGACGTCAAGTACATGTTTATATTTAATTCTACCTTTAACGTATTTTGGTCGCTTAGCTGAAAGTCCGGGCTTAATACCTCAAGTTTCTTTTCGCGATATTCCTTAGCTTGACTCCTCACGGTATTGCCAGATACAATCCACTCCCGATCCAGTTCGTTCCGATCTAATCCTTCTATACGAAACAAATCGCTGCTTTGCATGAATAACCACAAAATAAAAAAAAAACATCTAATTTTAGTTAATAATACGGTGATACAGTTCTCTAACTTGGTAGTTTAAATCTACTGTGGTTAATGAGCTTTTAATATTTTTTTCATTCATTAAAAGTATTAAAAAATACAAAAAGTATTATAAGTTTTTACCTGGCTTTCCTGTATTAGCGTTTCTGTATGTTGGGTTATTATTTTTTTTTTTGTCATATTGAGGTAGCAAACGAGCATGCAGTCCACCTGATTATTGGTTACCGCGACTCATGGATCTTTAAGCAACTTCATAGGGAACCTAGGTTGAGCAGAAGTTATACCTGGAGTTGATCACTGATCCGTTGTTACTATCGAAGACTAAGATGGTCACTTCATATGTAAGTGATCCGACAATCAAATCCTTTCACCGAAACGCCGACTATCTCACGATAGAAACAAGTGTAGCGGTGGTATTTTTCTGGTGGAACCACATCGGTCCTACCACCTGGTAAGTTATTCATGCAAAGCAGCGAACCGTCAGTACCGCGTCACGCTCCGTTCCGAGCGTCGGGCGTACGACCGCAAAACCGGTATCTGTGGGGCGCCGCGTCCGGACGTACGTGTGCGTGCCTGGCGGCGGCCCCGTCGAACAGTAGGTTGGTGACGCCGCCCGCGGCCGCCAGTACCTCTCTCCGCTGGCGCTCCGCGTCGCCGCGCAGCCGCCGCACCAGCCGCTCCGCGTCCGCCAGCCGCGCCCGCAGCTCCGCGCGCGACTCCGCCTCGCCCGACGGCGAGCACGGCTCCGGCGAGCCCGCGCATCGCAGCTCTAGCTCGCGGATTTTCCTTAAACCAGAAACGGTCACTGCCGGATGCTAAAGGAACTAAACGGCTTAATGTTTTCAAAATCATGTACTTAAATACAATAAAATACAATAAAAACTGCTAAATTTCAGAAATAACAGGACTATTTTTATCGATTTTCAACCTATTTTTAAAAACTCTTGCTTGCTTACTTATTTCTTCTTGTAGAAAGAATACAGGAGTCTTTAATAAAGCTTACCCTCAGCTGAGGCAAATCCATCATAAGAAAATCTAGCTCTACTGATGATGCCATTTAAGTATGCGACAGTAAATTTTACAAATCAAATATTACTTAATTGTTGCATCTCTAACTGTACTACTATTACTTACTACATTGTAGCACTTTAAAGAAAATCTCAAAGAATGTTTCCATCCAAAACACCAGCAACGTGAAGACATCAGCGCTAAATTATTGAATTAAGGAGGTTTGATTAAACGAGGATAAATATATATATTGCAAAATAACAAAATAGGTATATACGCACTCAGTTTGCGCCTCGATAATTCTTTGCAGCTGCAAAGCGCGCGCCTCGGCCGCCCGCGCCTCGCCGCGCGCCGCTGCCGCCTCCTTCTCGAGCTTGCTCACTTCACGACGTAGATTCGTTTCCTGGGTTATCATTAAAATACATATTTTAAATTTAATTTTATTCATCTAATAACTATGCATGCCAAACTCCGTTACTTAATGTAGATAGATCGTTAATTTTCTTACTAAAATATTTTTTGTTCTAGCAACACTTTATATATATCTTCAATATCTTTTGCAATAACAAAAAAAAAATGACGATGAATAAGGCTTGCCAGTCATAGATATGGAACTAAAGTAATAATTCATTTAATTCACTATTATTTCATTTCTATTTGAAATATATGTATCTATACCTATCTATACTTTTATCTTGTTTCGGTTCAATTTAATGTTTACCTCAATATTTTCAGTAGTTTCCTCAGGGGTACTGGTCGGTGTGGCCTCTGTGTGGCTTGGCTTTGGTGTGGCTTCCTTATTGAAAATCAGTTGAAACTGTAGGTCTGTAAGGAAAATAAACATATATAAAAATAAATTGAAAACAATAACTAGTAGAATACAATATTCAAAATATACCCTAATGACAAAACCGAATTTAGCATAGCTCACTCTGTGTATTTTTTTAAACTTAAATAAAATAACCCGTCTTAAGCTCTTCCAAAAAAAAATGCATAGTATTATTCCATGCAATATTAAAGACGACCCTAATTCCAAAAATAAATTTTGGTGCACCCACCTCTATTCCTCTCCCTCAACGCCTCGATCTCCGCATGGAGGCCACTCAGCATCAGCCGATGCTGTTCCTGCAGGAACCGCACGCTGTGCTCCAGGTGCGCCACCCTCGCCGTCGCATCGCCTCCGCCGATGAGGAAACCACCGGTGGTAGCGTCCGGCGAGGCTTTCTTCACCTGGAACGTGTGATGGTTTGGATGTATCTGTTGGTTCGAATACAGTTTGTTGTAAAATTTTAAAATCATAGCCAAAATACCTGCATCAGTTTTGAATTGATGAGGGTTTAACTGATATGGGCTCAAGTTAATATATATAAAACATTTGATCTATTTCACTGATGTGTCGTCAAAAAGGTGTATTGTTTGAGTCACAAGAGAATTATTAGTAAAACATTAAGATACCTAAGTCTTACATATTTTGAGAATAAATTACTCAAGGTTTTTCCAGGTTCCGACAATAAATTGTGATATTTTAAACGTATGTATATCATACCATACGACATGCGTAAATAATTTGTAATTGTTAGTATTTTAAGCATTTTGAACAGTCATCGTTTACGTCCATCTTAGCATGTAACTTTTGCCGTAGGTCATATTGAATATTGCTTAGGTGCCTTGATTATTATATATGACTGATCAGCCCGGAGGTTAATAAAAATGCCCAAAAACATCTGTGCTGCAGTCGGAAGAAAATCTTCAAAACAAAACACTGCTCAAATTCATTACAGGATAAAGTAACGGGCTATGCGTCAGCAGTAGCCAGTTTTGTATAAATAAATTAAACTATAAAAAACGTTTAGATACGAAGTTTGTCTCGCTGCATACAAATTACGATAGACAGATATACCTACAGCAAATGTTACATATATATTTAGGGAAACCGTGACGAGGTCGAGTTTCAATGGTAACCGCAATATGAAGTCAAGCGGCCTGTAGACGTAAGATAAAATAAATATATGTATAGCCACTTTGTGAATACGGTTTATAAATAATTTTATTCGGCTAAATATAATTATAGTTTAAATCTTGGAAAACCCTTCGAGTTGACTGGACCCGAATATGATCGAATGATGTAGGCCCCTAACTCCTATTGCTGATCATGCAATAGGAGTTAGGGGCCTATTATGTATGAAATAAATTACTTTGCTGTACACTTACTGTGGCCTACGGCTTGACACGCTATGTAAAATCATTAAATTGCAATAACTTGATAAATTAGCTCGATCGATCGATCGAAGGTATGAATTATAAATAAATTTTAGTTATTTTTTTAACAAAATAAGGAGTTTTAGTTAGATCAGTTATAACACACTGATGAGCAGACAAACAAATGTCTAATAGGTATCGCTTATTCTATGTCAAAATTATTATTATATATATATATACAACGTTCTACACGCTAAACCTTAAATATTAATATATGCATGGATGCCATGGATGTCTTATGTACCTTCTTAAGATTATTGTTCAAAGTAAAGGTAATTGACGAAGCACAACAACCAAGATTGTTATGCTAATATACCATTGCGTAAAATTCTCGTACCTATTATTGAGCAAACTCTGACTCACTTAGAACTATCCTTTGTTCTCCTGGGACGAACGGATGATACCTGCCTTTGTTAAGGAATAAATTATTCCTGTGTAACTTCCTAGATAGATTCGTCCTTTGTTTCCACGCAATATCGATCATAATTTAAGCATATGGAAAACCCCCTCTGAAACCCAGACTTTCCTTGTCGTGTCATTGGCCGATTGTGTCGAACATTTGTGCCAAATCTATGAATCGAACTTGTTTACTATGCTTACGATTATTTATTTACGTTGCACATGGACTTCATATAAGCGTTAACGTTTTTGGTACCAGCTCTTTTCTAATATGGAGGTACCCTAATTAGTATCCTAATTGATATTTATACGAATATTTGTAACAATGTGATTTGTAAGTTAAATTTACAACATATTTCATAGGAAATTATAAGAAAAAGTGTATAATCCTTTAGGCTAATAATGCCTCAAAATTTAGGTAGTAGTATATTTTTCCGCGCAATATTAAGGGCATCCAGGCTGCAATTATACACAAATATAGGTATTAAAATATAAGTATGTGATTTTTTTATCAGTAATATTTGGTTAACTACTCCCAGAAATGAGATCAACAACGAAACCATTTTAATGCGCTTCAGCGGAGTCAAGTACCTATTGATTTTAAGCATACATTACAAGAAAACTAAGAAAGATATCCTTACTTGTAACTTGGCGAAGGGTGCCGCTGGTACGAGGACCTTGGAAGCCATCGCCGAGGCTGTTCACCGCGAGAGCCGTCAGGAGCGGTAAGCGCAACCTCCTTTGTTAACTACCTCGGAGCACGGACGCGCTCGCAATGGAAGATATCCGACATTTGTGCACGGCAAAATAAACGACGACCTTGCCCACTACGCGTAATAATTAAAAATAAAATCCACGATAGGCACACAAATAAACAGTCCGCGTTTCTTTGCAATAGCGTTATTTTGAGGTAGACGTTTCCTTACTTAACCGTGGGTCTACGAACTCCGCGACCGATATAACCTTGAACTAGTGACCGGAATTGACTTTCGACGATGGTTCTGATTATCCTGAGGTCGTGCGGTGTTGGATGGTGTATTCGAAGGGTTTTCTCGTGTTAGGCGGACAGTGAGCCGGAGCCGACGGTGGCCAGGCAGGTGCAGGGGCGAGGGAGCGGCGCGGAGGGTGCAGCGTATCGATCGCGCCGCCGCACACAGGTCTCGCGTATCGCTGACTCACGGGATTCTGTCACTACGAGCCATGGCGCAGTGCCAACAGCGCTGATGGCTTTACGGCATGTCATCGGAGTAATAGCTTAATTTTCGACAGCCGACACCAATATCCAGGAAATTGTGTGCCTTACTGATATATACTCGATGTAACGTTCTATAAATATCAATGAAGAATGACATTTTAATAACTTTACTTAGCACTTAAATACATGCGTGCTTCGGCCGTTCTTCCAATTTTGTGACCCAGTTAGAGCACGAGGTCTTTTATAAATTCGTTTTAATTTAATAACGCTCAGCAATTCAAAAGTACACGTACATAATTACTGACGTACCTACCTATGTACCCACTTTAACATTTTTAACCAACTTTTCAATGAAAAGAAGTTTTTTATGTGTATTCAGTAATGATTTCACGATGCCGAGATCGATCAATGTACAAATACGCCTAGTTTAAAAGGGGGACCCCATTTCATGGAACAATTTGAGTGGTTTTCCCGGAAAACAGGAAGTAAAAGGTTTCTCCAATAATTCTTGAATAACTCCAATATTGCTGAACGGATTTCAATTATCTTTCTTTCGATTGATAGCGTATTTCACTACGGTGCTTTCGTTGCTGAACATAAGTATGGTCTACCTAATGATAAGTAATCACTGCCATTCATGGACATCAGTAGCGTATTCTACTTCATATAGAAAAGGGATTCTATGTGAACTCAAACACATAATTATGACAACAAGCACATACTCGGACTCAGATAGTCGCCTGATAGTTACGAGAGCAGATAAAATTAATTGAAATATGAAACAAGCATGCAGCCTACGCGATGGAAGTGGTCATTAGACATCAAGAATCGACTCCGAATAGGACTGGATTCTTACATGAAGCCTGATACAGGTTTGTTGCTACGCATAGAGTAAATTGAAACATCTCACTTAAGTTTCCGATTACTTACCAGCGATGTTATGGATATGAAATTTCGGATCTGCATCTGCATAAATTCGGCATATACATCTGCATATAGGAATAATATTATACTGATTTCGGATACGGTTAAGGATATTACATTGTTTAGTGATTTTAAATGTAAAATAAATACAAATAAGTAATAATTTGGTTTTATTTCTAAGTTATGTGGTATTATTTCTAAGTTATCATTTGCTATTACAATGAGTTATTATTACAGCTAATATTTTCGGGTTATTTACTAAAAATAAAACATGTTTCGAAACATATCCGAAATAAACCGAAACTTTTATATCGGATACGCTTACGGATACATTTTTATTTCGGATATCCGATAGTTTCGGGTACGGAGCTCCATAACATCCCCTTTTTACTACGCTCTTCAATGAAAAAGAACACGTCAGCGCTTACCACAGTTGTTATAAAGCAGAAATATGTATGGGGAATCATCATCATCCCCGATGCCGGCGTAGTCGGAACACATTAATCATCCTCGCTACCATGAAATATTTATGAACCAGTTGCATTAAGTTTATGTAAACAAAACTGCGTGGTAAAGTATGTTAAAAATAAAAATGCATTAGTGTATTAAAAAGCATGACTCATTGTTAAATGTACCTACCGGTATGCAATATAGCTATGGGGGTAGTTCTAGAAAGTTTATTTACGACCACAGAATCAACAGATACTAATCAAACTGAAAGTAGGACAATGTTTTATTTGTCATGTCAACTCATGTCTGCACATGATAATAGAACCATAAAATACTGGCTACAATAAAAAATATCGACTGATTTTTTTTTGTCACGATGTGTATATAGATATAATATGTGAATCAACGGTAAGAATACTAGAACGAAATTTGCATTTTATTTTCAATTGATTTCGGAAAATAAAGGTTTTTTTAAAGCGCGCGGCTATCTTAGGAAGTATTTTTATGATTGTTCTTTATAGCACAAAATGATCACTTTTTACCCGACTGCGTCGGAAGGAGGGTAATGTTTTTCAAGCGTATGTATGTTTGTATGTATGTCCATTTCTTTGATACGCGCTACAGCAAAAACGGCTTGACAAATTGCAATGTGTGACATATGATTAGAATCGTCTCAGTTTGCAGAGTGACATAGGCTATATTTATTTTCTAATATGCCGACTGGAAATAGAGGAAAAGGGGGGGGAGGGGGACGAATTTTCCTACTATTACAACAATATGGGTATCAAATGAAAGCTAGTAAATAGACCTATCTAAATATACCTATTTTATATGTTTTATAAAACTTTTACTTGATTATTTTGACAAAAACTTAAAAAATACGTTAAATTAAATATATGGCGCTAGGAGCAACATAAACATAAATGCTTTCTATACTCATAGCCCCACAGTAGGATTTTCTCCTGTGTCGTGGGTGCCATTGACACACAAAGACGAATAAACAAACACCCGGACCCAGAACAGAAACCTAAACTGATCATTCACATTTCTGTCTGGCCGGGGATCGAGTCTGGGACCCACTGCGTGTCAGACCGGTATGGTGACCGCTCGGCCACGCGGGTCAACAATAATCAACTACAAACAATATCGAAGACTTACATAAAGTCGGTAACGAACGATGAACCCCAATCATGGAAATGCTTTAGAAAAACGCTAAATACGGGACATTGGATACTATTCATATAGGAGGACACTATTAACTGGATATAGCTGTATTTTTATTGAAATATTTTCAATAAGAATAAGACCATCTTTTCATATTTTATTGATAGTGTATGATATGATATGTATGTAGATATTAAAATAATAAGGTAGAAAATGAGAATGCAATGCATCCGATGGCATGTAGTTACTTCAGCGAATGGACATTTGTAATTAACCCCAGATGGGATCAGAGTCTACCTGAGATAAGGCGTAAATGTCTTACTATATATATATGCCACCCCTGCCCACTTGAATTTTCATCATAATAATTTCAGCCATAAGATGTCCAATAATTGGTGGTCATTTAAAACGTATACGTATCAAGAGTTCCACTTCCTACTGACTAGGCATCCCAATGGTCAAAGTTACCGCAATGATGGGTTGCGCATTCGTTTGCAAAGTTTGAATCTGCTGTCCTCTGAACTTGCCGACAGGGGCGTGGGCCAAGCTTGACCCCCCGCCCCAGAGCTGGGGCTGGTAAGAACGCAGCTCTCTTAGCTCCATATTGGGTTGGGAACCAAGTTCCCGATTCAACAAGCTACAAGTCGTGGCAGGCAGTGCGCTCCTTACGAGATAAAGCAATGCTCACGAAAGAGACGGTAAAGAGGGCTAAAGAGAACGATGTGTCTTCCGAACCGCTCCATCACAGATACACAAGACGCCAGATGATGGCTTTCGATGTAAGCGTCTTTCAGTTTCATGACTCAGGGGAAACCAAATTTAATATCGCGTGCGGGCACCGAGCATCCAGAGAAATACCGCAGAGTTTTAGTCATTCCGCACCCCGGGCGGCAGGAGATCCATGAGAGTTCAAGAGAACTAAGTTGGAAATCCTCGTATAAATGTTTCTCCGACATCACACCCTTCGATGATTGATGAACACGGCAGCATATAAAAATAAAATGCCTATTAAAACGAAAAAAGCCCATCTTTACGAAGAAAATAGAAAAATAATAATTTAATTGTTTTCTCTATGGTGACCATAGAGAAAACAATTATATATGGTGTTCACTATTGAAATTTGAAATGCGAATTAAACACACAGTGAAGAAAGTGAAAATTAATATAAACTATTAGAATAAGGAATTAATAATTAAAAAATATTAGAATTAAATAAACAACTATAAATAATATAGATGATTTCTACTTATATAATTCAATTGCAAAATACTCACTTGTCTCAGGTCATCTTCAGTCTCATTAGTAATAGTTAAAATAGCAGTTCGGCTCCACTGCGGGAAATGCCGAGAAGTATTTGTCGGTAGCGACGGCGCCCCCATGCCGGGCCACGTCCGAGTGCTGTACAACATCGCGTCGCGATCGTTGACTAGATAATAAAATCGAATAATCAGGTGTCGATGAAAAGTAAATAAACGTCTGAGGTGTACTTGTTGGGAACAAGCGGATCGTAATAATAAAATAAAATTGAAATTATATATATATATATTATACTAGCCCTTCGTAAGTTTTATAAATTTTAAAAATTACTATTTATTTACTTACTATTTAAAAAATACAAAGTTAATGATATGTTAATATTTATATTAATAGTACTTTTTCGACTGCTTGGTTCGTTTGCTAATTGTTGTTTTGATAAACATTAAGGTTGCTTAGCAACGGTAATTTGGATACTATGAGTAGATGGTATAAATATAAAGTTAAGCTAGTTAATAAATTAATACATATTAATAAACATATATCCAGGTATGTATTTTATAGTATTTAATGCAGCTTATCGATATTATCTATTTATAAAACTACACTAGATTCGGAAATTCTCACATATTGAAAATAGAATTGAGATCTCAAAGCGTAGAAAGTTGTGTGAATCCGATCATCCAGCGGAAACAGCTTTAAACAGACTTCAATGTCATATTTTTTTTACGATTATTTCATGTAATATAAACACATTGAATTAATGTTTTTACAGTTTTATAATAATTTAATTTATGTAAATTAATTTATTTGTCTTATCATTCTGAGCTAAAGAACCTTTCGATCGTTCACAAAGATTATTGATTGACTTAATATTATTTTAAATTTAGAATTTTTAAACGAATTCGAATATGGATATCAGAGCTTGCATGAGAGGATTTTCTTACATGCCAAAAAATACTATGGAAGTTATTGATTTAAAGGTAATAAGTATTTAGTTTGATTACTTAAACTATGAACCTACTTCAATTTAAAAAAATCGTAAATCTATTAAGTTAATAATTTTATTACTTTCTAAAAGGCGACGTTTGGTTAACGTACGATATTGGGAAATAGAACGTTTACTTTTAATGCAAATTTTTCCTGCTTTGAACATAATTAAAGTGAAATTCTTTTATCGATCGAATATCGCGCTCGGTGGCGCGCTTTGGGAGAGGCCTGTCCAGCCCTGAACTGAGATGGGCTGATGATGATGAATTACACGGGAAAAACAAAAAAACGATTAATATACTTTTTATACAGTTGAAGTGGCAAACGAGCATGCACTCCACCTGATGGTAGGTAATCACTGATCAGTAGTTATAACTGGACAGTTGTATTAAACTCTAGAGAACAGGGGTTTGAGCTGAAGTAAATCAAAGCTGTGTTGCTTCTCTTCAGGACTAACATGGTCAACTCACATGAGGTTGATAGGTATCTTAATTTCAGGAACTTATAATTAATTAATTTAATAGAATTAATTAATCTTACAGTTCAAAAAAGAGATTTAATTAAATAAGCACTCTACTTTTCGACCTTAAAGCAATCAATATTCAAACTAGTGTAAATTAACCTGTTAATTACCTAATTCCAGTATGTGCAGAAGGATGCTTTAGAGCAGACCTGGAAGACAAGTAGACGGGAGCGGCTCAAACAACAGGAGCAGAAGATATGGGATGAGTTTGTTCAGGAGAAAGATGTTGTTAGCAGTGTTTGTGAAGGTTGAAATTAAATTTTTCTGTTGGAATTAAATATTACAAACAGCTAATATTTTTAGTTTTTTCTATTAGTTGCATTTTGCTGTAAGAGTGTGGTTGCCGGCTCACTCCTATATTAGGCAACTTCACACACATATCACATCTGTGATCAACTTCAGACAGAACCACTGTTCTATATGAAGTAATGAAGTATCTTACAGATGTCCGGCAACAACCACTTACCATCAGTTGGTTTGCATGCTTGTTTTATATTTCAGTCAGATAAAAAAAAATGTTATTATATAAAGATAGTACTTGTTGCAAGTTAATTGTTCTATTGCATGAGAAAATATGATTTAGATACACACATTCAGATGGAATTAGTGTTAAGGTCAATTTGGCTTCACTTTTTATTTCAATAAAGTAAATAACTTTATTACAGTGTATTGCAGTGTTTCATTATGAATAATTAAATGTCTCTTGCATGCTTTAATTTCTTCATGTATGATATTTTTATATAATATAATTTTTGTTGTATTTTCGTGTAGATGACCCATATCAGTTTCTGCAGCAATTACCAGAGGATTGTATAAAGGAACTTCTAGAGGTGGAATTGCAAAAAATGAAAAAGGAGCAAATTGTTGAAGAGATACAGGTAAATAACTATATGTCAATTCAATGTGTAATTAAAGACATTAAGGCATTTTATTAAAAACCACTTATTTAGCTCGTTGCACAACTTAATATCAAAATTATAGCAATCCTTTACTTTTCAATTATCTTCGAGGTTTATCAATCATCTCCTATGTCTTTTCCACATTTATTATTATGTGATCATAAAACGTTTTTTTATTATCAAATTCAAATAGCATACAAGCATGCCGTTCACCTGATGGAAAGGTTACTGCCGCCCATGGACCAGGGGTTCCATCTGAAGTCCATCTCAGATGCATTGCTACTCTCGAGGACGAAGCCTCATATCAAAGTGAGCCGTCAAGCACACTCATCTACTAAAACAATAATTGCTTCATGCTAGAAATAGTTGTAGCGGTTGTACTACCCCGGTCGAACTACATTGGTTCTACTACCTGCTAAACAGGTGTCATCTATACATATAAATAAAATTGAAGTGTCTGTTTGTAATATCAAAATAACATTTTTTTACCAAATGCATAT
>DWNE01003132.1:0-17289 GCA_018249875.1 Cecropterus toxeus | reverse complement strand
ATTTCACTATTTTAGAAAAAAAATATTGATTCTAATTTTAGTATTTACCTTAAATCATGTATTAATTTAAATATTATCGACATTGCTTTTTGACAAAAAAGTCCAATCCAGAATTATAGCATTTAACTCTGGATTGGACTTTTTTTGTCAAAATGCTATCTTAATCGAGAGTAAACTTATATTATCGATAATCGTGAATTATATCCCCAAAAAATATATTATTTTCGGAGGTTAAAAACCGAGCCCCGGAACCACCACCGCCACACCTATTTTTGTCTAATAACAGCAGTCTTAAGCCCTGCTCTGTGCTACTCTGAAGGAGGTAAGGGAGACATACTTATTCGAGGAGTTCCAACTGTGGGCAACCTCAGGTAAGGCTGATCTTATCTGGGGTTGATTACAGGTATCCATGGGCGTCAGTTTCCCCTTACCGCCAGATGGACTGAAAAAATGCTATACCTACAACAAAATTAATGTTATATCTATAATATTATATATAATTGACTTTTAACGATGTTTTAAGACGGTGGCGCGTACACCTCCCACGACAAGCTTCGCGGAGACGCGCGCGCGCACCAACGTGGACGAGTACGTGGACATGTCGCCGCGCAACGCCGGCTACGTGGACATGCGGCCCGGCGACCTGCCCGCCGCGCCCTCCGCCGCCTCCACGCCCGACGGTTACGTGGAGATGTCGTACGGGCGCGCGCCCACGCGGCCCATCGCCATCGCGGCCCCGCGTGCGCCGCCGCCGGCCGTCGCCGCGTCGCCCGACGACGCGCGGCTTCGTCGCCGCGACCCCCGCACCCCGTCCGGCTCGCAGACGATCTTCCCCATCTCGCTCGACTCGCCCGCGTCGCCGCCCGACCTCGACGCCGCCGATTTCGAGGAGGATCCCCCGCATCACGCTCTCACTACCGTCAGGGAGATCTCCGAGGACGGTCGCCGGAGTCCCGAGGCCCGACGCAGTCCCGATGTGTTCCGGCGGAGTCCCGACCGGACCCCGGAGGCGAGTGTTCCGGAGCCGCGTGCCGAGGTGTCGTGTTCGCCGCAGTACGTGACGCTAGCGATGCGGCCGGGCGGCAACGTCGCGAAGCCGTCCCTAGCCGACGATGACATCTGCTGCAACCCAACTGCCAATAAGACTATCGTTAGACCGATGGAGCTCGTCGATAATCGAGGTACGTGGAAGTAAAAAAATATTATCAGTTAAACTACCAAAACTTGATGGTTTGATGATTAATTATTTCTGTAATTTTGATTCTTTAAAGATAGATGGATTTCATGATGGAAGATTCATTGATGGCTTTTTACTGCTGATACATTAATTTAGTCTATGTGTTTATCATAGTGTTTTTAATAATAATTTCAATATAATCAAAATTATTCTAGTAACCATTCCGCTCCATTCGTGTTAAAATTAAACAAAACTCTTAAATTGTTTTAAATGTTTCCTCAACCGCTCAAAATTTTATTGAAATATAAGTAAAAAACAAAACTGCTGTGGATAACGGCATAATTTCAAATTTATCAATTTAATGTTGAAAAAATGTATTCAAGCGTAGAAAACATTTTATAATTTTAAAATTGAAAAATTTGTATTCTAAACACTCTATGATTTCCCCCCACAGCGGAGGGCGCTGCGGGCCCGGCGGGCGGCGCGCTGCACTACGCGGCGTTGGACCTGGAGCCGCGCCGCGCCGCCGCCGCGCCCGCGCCGCGCCTCTACACGCAGATCGACTTCCTGCGCAGCGAGCAGATGCACGCCGACGCCACCTAGCGCCGCACCCGACCGCACCCGACGATGCCCGACGATACCCGATGATACCCGACACCCGACGCGCGCTACGGTTCACGCCGCCCGCTCTGACACATGTCGCACACGTGGTAGCTTTGTATAGTACATTGTAGACTTCGACGAGACGAGATAATTAATAATGTCTTCCGAACTTTTTGTATGCTGATAAAAGGAGTGAATTTTAACGCTTAATGGGCAAATGCTAAAATGTAAGAATAACCTTAGATTGCGTTAACATTTTATTTTGTGTTTTAATCAAATATTTTAGTGACCGTTAAATTATATTTTGTAGTATTTTAAAACAGATACTCATCACTTTTTTGAGCTATATAATACTAAAGTATGTATATATGTATTTGAAATCACTAAAAACAGCATAAATTAAACTAAGTTACTTTTATTAATTATTCTCGACATTATTTTCATTAATTCATTAATTTCTGAGCAAAAACGTCCATATAATATTATAGTTCTCTATTATCCCGTCTCGTTGAATAAAATATAACATCGAAGAAGCTAGCTATCGACCTTTAATGACGTGATTTTATCGATATTGATTCATCGCGTATCTCTAGAAGTGAGCCGTATTTAACACCTCATTTTTTCATGTTTTATGTCTAAAGTATTTCCATTTATTGTTTTCAATGTAAGTATTCTACTGCCAGATCACCTCCTCGTGTATACTATGATAGATTTAAGTGTTGTTTAAATTTAAAACTAATTGTATACTAACGATAATTTTATTATTTACTAAGAATGTTTAATCATAGTTTAATGTTAAAACTATAAAAGTAACTCACGTCGTTTGCTAAGAAGGGAAGTGATTTGAATCGATATCGATAAAATTTAGTTATTTTAGTTGTTGTTATATTTAATAAGATATATTTTAAGAGGACCTGAGTGATGTGCTGACACTGGAAAGCCTTATCGTTATATATTAGCTATCAGTAATTATTGTTTATTCATGTAAAAACAAAATTCAGTCTTATCTGTCTAAACCGATTGTATGATAATTGAATAGATATTTTTGACGTATAGCCACAACTCATTGAGCAAAATTATTTTCCATTACTGACGTCATTGTTTTTAATGGAAAACTTTTATATGACGTGACTATAATCCTCGGGAGAAGCAACGCATCTGCGATTGACTTTAGATAGAACCCGTGTTCTATGTGAAGTTGCGTCCAGTAATCCACAGGCAGCAGGGAGCAGGGATAATAACCGTATGCTCGTTTGCTATTTCAATATTTGATCAAACCAGTAATTTGATCAATTGATAGCAGTAGGGCTATTTATTTATTTTATTAAAAAGGATAGCCTACAAGACAATACATTACACTTACAACTAATTACTAGATTAGGCTTAAATTAAATGCTGTCTTAATTACAGGTTACCATGGCATGCATCTATTGCGTGTGTTATATCGTATTTTCTTACAAGAACTATACACTAATAACAAACAAATGGAATATTTTCGATTTTTTTAGATTTCTTTAGGGCTTTATCTGTGTCGCTATCATCTCAGTGTCCTTAATGGTAAAGTGTTTGTCCTAACGAAATGTACAAATGAATTTGGATTTGAGTGTAAAAAACTGATAGAGAAATGGACCTCTAAGAAAATCGCCCAGTGTTGCCATATGAAAATAATACTATATAAATAAGGTTACGTAAGACAAATTGTATTTAAAAAGTTGCTACTCGATAATATTTTGTTAAATAATAAGATTAGTTTATAATATGTTCAGGTTACAATAATAAATTAATAATATGGCTGAGTAATAAATATAGCGACACTGTCGATTTTCTTAGGGATTTTACAAACGTAAAAATGTCCGTATGAACAGGACTAAGTGTTATTGTTAACAATAACTTGGATTGAAAGCAATAAGGCGCGTATGACTAAGAATGATAAATAACTAAAATACGTCGAAGGTGCAATCATAGACAAACCGATTTTTGATACCGAGGACGGAGGTGCTGGCGTGGTACTCACGTTCTATAAACACGTTAGAACGTCTGTTTTCGGTAAACGGCGTCCTTATAACTGCCGCCTTTCATTGGGTAGTACTTGTTACTAGAATCCGTTTTTATCTAATTGTCTTAGAATGTAAATGTTTTCATGTGTGAGATATACTTACGTAATACAAAATGATTAGTAGTAAATACACATACATAAATTCAAATAGGTATATAGAATTCATTAATCATTTGAATCTGTTCGGGAACTAAACTACATGTGCTCCGCATGGGCCATCATAGTAATAGTCGACTAACGAGTGATCTGTTCTGGTTTATGCCGAAAACTGAAGAGGGCGGTCAACTTATCCTTTAGTGCAAACATTTAGGTAATTGTAAGATTTGCGTTAAGTATACACGAATAGTCGCGAATACGCGAACGTACATCAATACACGAAAATGTACTCGGGTTCAATCGTTAAAACCTATTCGGGTATAAATCACCACGAATACGGCTATCGTTTGTAGTCTGTATTTGTGCGTGGTGGTAACATATTCGTCACTGTTTGGCAAGTTATTTGGCGGATAGTTCGCGAGTGTTAACGAATATGTGACCAACTTGAAAAGGACGAATTGCACATAGATTTTCCTAGGGCGGTACTACTGGTCGTCTCCTATTCCGATTTCATTAAAAAAATCAAAATCCTATATATATATTGCCAAATTGAAACTGTTTAACTTTTAAGACAATTAATAATACGGTATATACTATTGTTATGGTAGGCTAGTAGAATTTAACAATTAACATGTTGTGCCCTTATTATATTAATATCAACATAACACCATTTTTTACATAAATCTTAGATCTACGCGCGTCTTAAATAAACGGTAAGTATGATAAATAGGGAATGAATTAAATACTAGTTTGACGTCATATTTACACTTTTCAGGCTTTGAAAGTAGCATTGAGTCGATAAGGTGTGACGATTGCTAGTGTCCCTAGTGATTTTCGAGTCGTTTATAGACAATCAGAATTTCATTGATAACAGTACGAGTTGATTACGTTAGCTCTAGACGATTACCGCTTACGTTTCACTTATACGTCATTGTATATACAAAACGGAAACGGAGATCGTTATGAGAAAACGTAGTAAACCCACAAGGGTAATGAAATAGGAATTTAAATGTTGTATTTTTAGAAATCACTAGTAAATATTTTCCTTATTTCAATGTGTCTGTTTTGTCTATAATACGACTCTGCATAGGATTTTGTGTTTGCTCAGTGATAATGTTGCTATTTTCCCTAATTTGATTATCATCAATATTTTTCTAATTTAGCAACATTTTTACTGGGAGAATGAACGATTCAGCCTTTATTGGCCTCCAGATATATCGGAAATACATCTCTGTATGGATATATAAGGACATAATAATGGCAGAGGTTGTCTTGCAGCTAGGGTGTACGTAGATGTGCTTTCAGACGCGCGACACGAACGCTTAAATATAAAATAAGTAAGATAAGTCGCTTGTTTCACCGCCAAAGGGACAACCGAGCGAGTGAGCTACATGCTAACATGTTTATGATTCAATAGTAAACTATACTCTGTGTCGTTTCAAAAATCCATCGCAGGCTCCTTGTCGGTAAAACAAGCGAATAACTGCCATTTAATATAAGAGTAGGGATCGTTGTGTATTGCTGGTTTGAGAGCGAATTTTTAATGTACGGAGCGTAGGCGTAACCATTCGGCAGATACCAGTTTATTGACACATATCGAAAAATTTATATTGGATTTGTCTACCAGGGCTATGTATGCTAACCGAAGGAATATAATTTACATTAAGTCTTCTTATATTAGCGGAAGAAGTCTAAAAAAATGCACGATTCGTGAAACGTAAGACGCGTGTAATATTAACTCTTGAACGCAGTATAAAGAAAACAACTTTTGACTATTATTCTGACCTTTAGGGGCGAAAATTTAAATGCAATATGGCCTGGAGTTTCTTTTCTTTATCGTTAGTCTTTATTTAATAATTACACTAATTCAAATTAAATCAAAATATGAACATGTCCACATCAAAGAAATAGCATAATACATATAGAGTCAAATTAAATTAACTAACAGAATAAAATGAACTGAATATCATAATTATGCATAATTAAAGAAGCATTTTTAAGGGATACTTTTGGTTGGAATTTGTATACAAGAAGTAATCGTTCGTTTTTTACATGTGAGCTATGAAAAATAAAAGTTAGTTTCCCAGCCATATTGCAGTGCACAGAGAATCTGTAGCCCGCATGGAAAGAAAACCTAATATGCACTTAATGCATCTTATTGTGTCACATTTCTATAACCTCTGGATGTTATTAAAACCTCATGGCTTGCTTCTGCCGGTTTGAGACCGTTACTCTCGGCTATTTGACTATGATAGGTCTTAAGATCCTCCTATGAAATCAGTTACCAGTTAAGCGTCTTCTTAAGCGTTCTATGTTAAACAAGTATTCAGCATACTGCCTATCGTAAATCCAATTAGGCTGCCATACTCACTGGCACCAAGTCACGGAAACAACGAAAATTGAACGGTACTGCGACCGGTCCTATAGAGTTTCGTTTTTGACGGTAATCGGAAATGATCTTTCAAGGGGTAGTGGCAAAACAGTATAAGCTTTTTTTGTAAGCGATTTTTTAGGACTTCTTGGATCTCTCTTACATTGTATACTTTTGTTTATTTTATTTTATTTCTTGGTTTATTTCATGTATCAGAAATAATTTAAAATGAATACGGTTCAGTTTTAAAATAAACTTATGCTGTTTTGCCTCTGCCAATTAAATTGAACTTGGTTTTGTAAAACTATGTGTAACTCACGGGTTTACTCTTAGGCTTAAACGTCAAATTTATATCGACTTATAGAATAATTTCTATACTCTATATGTCTATAAGGTGTAAAGCTATACTAGTGAATTTTGCTTTAATTCTAATTTTCACTAACTTAATTATCTCAATATTTAACTGAAGACTATTATTTTTATTAATTACACTATGTTGATTGAGGTATAAAATAAAGTATACCTAACTGGGACGCTGCTTGTTTTTATATCCATTCGTATTTTAATACAAGGTCCTATATATTAATAGTCTTCAGCTAAATTATTTGCTTATGATCTGTATGCACTATGTATCCGATGATCTTTAGATACGTGCGTATATACGTTGTGTACGTAAACGTGACTCGTTCAGGACGGCAAGATCGTACGGTGCATACAGGGCTTAATGCGACATTGCAACTTGAAATAATCGTAAACAATTCTCACGGACAAAGGAATTATATAACAAAAACAAAATCACAAAAACAAAATACACGGAATGGTTCAAAGTAAACGTGGCAATGGAATGTGCGCTTTCCAGTTAAAAGAAGAAATAAAAAAATAGTTTATTGTAAGTAATAAATTAAAATATACATTATAATAATTAAATACATGTTCAAGTTTAAATGCAACGGTTGTGAGAGAGGCCTAAAGTAGTTCAGACAGAATGATTTTACGTTTCCTACCCGATAATATACTACCTATTGTGTTCGTAGGTTTACTATGTTCAAACTACTGTGCAATTTTACCACGCGTTTTTAAAATAATGATTAAGTTATGTCTACACTGTTATCGTTTTGTTATTGGCCTGCGATTGACTGGTTTTTGTTGAATAATGTAGGTAAGTGTTTAAATGCTTTAATTCGGTTTCCTTGCGTGCATTTTTTTGCGTATAACAGATCATAGTAGATCATGCTTTACGCAAATTAATGTATTTGTGTGCCAAATCAGAATAAACGCATTTTATTTTAAGGAAGCATTTTTTGGTGTGTCTTATGATATTACAATTAATATTACCAGACTTTTTGCTGTGAAGAAATGTGCAGCATATTTTGATATAAAAAAAGTAAAACCAGTCAATCTCAGAGACAAATTACATCCTGAGCTTGCCCTTTATAATTTTAATATTTGTTTTCCCAGTGCGAACTTGCCCAGTTTTTGTTATTACATTTATTCATTCTCTATATTTTTCTAGATAAAAATGTCTGCGGAAGGTTTTTGAAATATTAAGACAGCAATAGATTAGAGCGTTTGACGCAGTATTTACGAAAAATATCCGGCGTTTAACGCGAAATGTTATTTTTTACGTTGAAAAGAAATCAAATTTCTGGCGATTTTCATTGTGTAAGTTATTACATGCGCGTAGATTGTTTAATTATTATTTTATTTGGTTATTTGCATTTAGTTATTGCTAAATTTAGTATTTTATTTGTTGGAATAACATTTTGGTTTCTATTTCGATATTCATTGTTAATGGTTTTCGTTAAACGATTTGGTAGTTGTGGAATTATTACGATTAGATATTTTTTATAGTTATGTGGATTAATTTTGTAATTTACGAAGATTTGAAGCTTATTCTCTGATTATGATTTCTCAATTTACACGTTTGGTTAAAGTATATATATATATATATATATATATATTATTCAATCCGAGGTAATACGGATCAAGTTGATTGTAATAGTAAAATTTCTACACCAGCTTTTATTATTGGCAATTATAAATTGTGCTTTAGTGTAAGACACACGTTTATTTGCTACTTTTGTTTCGGGTGTAACCCGTGTTCGAATAAAATTTGAACGAGGCACAAAAACCTTCCCTCCGCACCCTCATATAAAGTACAGGCTCAGGTACCGTGTTATGTACGTAAATTATGTGTTCAGAACGAAGTTTTATTTCATATTAACACTGTTTACATAAAATATCACATAATATAGAAATATATTGCGAAAATGTTGAGATTTTAAACACATAGGTGGATATTATTATTCGTTTTTATTTGTTGTTCTACTCTAAAATAGCCGTGCCAGACGTATTTACATATAGATAAGGTTCTTTTTTGCTTGTATCGTGTTTCAATAGAGTTTTGCCGTTTATAATAATAGTCTATACATAAGTAAAACTATCTAAAGCAAGTTAGGAAAATTTATTGAAAATATAATGTTATAGCTAGCATAGTAAAATAGTTTCACGAATATTAATTAATTGTTTTAAACTACGTTTTAGATATTTACTTATTTATTGACACGTATATAATATAAAATTAATAAATAAATAATCGATGCGTTTGTTTGTTGACACATTACGTAGAACTGATTACATTTCGCTCACACAAACGTAGTTGTAGTTAAGCGGATATAATAGTGAAGTTAATTAAAGAAACGTAGTTCCATAATGTACAGTACCTCCAACAGTTGACGGGCGGGAGGCGGCCGCGGCCGCCTGCTGCCCCGTTGCGTAACAACCCCGCCGGTATGGTTTCCTTTATGTTCATTTTACATAAGTGCAATTATAATTATATACATGCCCGTTGTAAAAATAAATAAGAAAATATATACACACTTAACGTTATTATAATTATTACCCGACACATACGCTAGGAGGAATAAACAAAAATGGATGTTACATTCCGACGTTAAAAGCGATTTGACTAGTCTCGTGTGTTCAAATACTTCCTTAAATGAGTAATAGCTTAGTTTCATGATAGTTTTTACGCTTTGCCGCGCTCGATAGGAAAAAATATGAAAAAAATGTCTTGAAAAGTAATGGGACCTGTATAACTAATGCCTGACTGAGTTAACACCAAATTTTTATATTAAAAAAAAAATGTTATTTATTACGAGTTCCCGCGTAAGTATTCACGAAACGGGAAGGGGGTCTATCGTTATTTTATGTAATTATAAATTATTGACATTGCCACTTGCGAATAGACTTCCTTCTCCGATTGTAAATTGCAGTATAACAAAGTAATTTTAAGGAATATAACAGAAGTGATCCTTCGTCGATACACGATGTGAACGTGGGTTTGATTTCCAGCAAAATGCTTCTTTTTGGTATCAAACCAACGTGAACATTGTACATTGTTTGCTCGGTCGAAGTACATGGCACCACAGACCATATAATTGAAGAGACGTTCAAAGCTTTATATTAAGTGTCATCACTGTTGAAATTAAATGCTACTTAAATATCACTTACTTTATGGGGCAATCTAATTCATTCCACTTAATCTAATACGATATTTTTATGTGAAAATTTCGTCGTTTTTTTTTTGTTTATTTTATTCTACAAAGATATTTTCGATTTAACGTTTCGTAACGAAACTTCCAACTATCCTAACGTACCCCTCTTACGTTCTTTATATACAGAATAACGTTTCTCCTAGATATGAGCGCCTATCTATGTGGTCTGTGGATAATATGAGAAGTTAAATCAGTTTTCTTTTAATGTACCAAGCGATTGTAGATTGTATTTGTACGGAATTCTCTATTGGGAATCGTGGTACGATGTCCCAACGTGCAGTTTTTACAGTAATGTAGTTTCAAGTTGTTGATATACATCTGAAACGTGAACGGCAAATGTTTGTAATGGTATTTCAATGTAGTACAATTTGGCAAAGCCATTGTTTTTGTTTTGTTCGTAAATTACACTTACTGATATGTGTTTGTAAATCGTAAGCTTGAAAATTAACCGAATTGAGTGAAATAAAAAATATCTAGACACGTTTTTCTAAGGCTAATGTAGAAACTATTGATATCCCCATTTGGTCTTTGGCTTTATTTATCATTTGCTATTAAAGGGGTTTATAATATGCGTGTAATATCCCTTTCAGATTCGAATGTTAGCATTAGCAGTAAAGATCTTACTTATCCTATTTAAATCGAAAGTTTAATAATGATAGCCGTACAAGGCAATCGTAGTGGGAATAATTTGCACAGCTACAATGAACAGCTCCCAATTAGTGAGCCAAACGCCCGGTTGACTTTAGAACTCAAACGATGTGTTACGAACTATTATAATTATTAACACAGTTCAAGTTAACAGTTACATATACCCTCATTACGTGCAATGTGGCGCCCTCTATGTCTTTGTATGCATATTGACAGCTTGCAATTTATTTATTGTACCTTCTTAGTACGGGTTTACGTTACCACTAGACCATAATTGTTTAGGTTTTAGCCAATCATTGCATAATTCTTCTCAAAGTATAAATGAAAACGAAAACGTAAATATCTGATGTACAATGTTTGGGCTGAAACGTAAACACTAATTGTTTTGATTAAACGTAATAAACTCTTACTAAGGGCATAATATGTTTAACAAGCGTGGCTGTTGATTACCAATCGTGTCTTTTAATTTTGAAGAAACAATTTTGTACAACTTTCCTCTAAATTAGAACTATCACACTTCCCGAACGTGGACATTGTACTTTTTTGATTTCTTTTATAACCTTATATGAAATTAAAACGTATTTTCGTATAATAATTTGGTATGTTTTCAGGCTTGCGATATGATTAGTTGGAACGCTCTCAGTACGAGCCTCGTGTGTTGTAACTTGTATAGTGCGTCGCTAGAGGTCGTGAGTTTAATTGACACTTTGTAAAGTAATTAAAATACTTGTAAAGCTCGTTCGGAGGCAATTATTTGGAAGGTATAAAGTAAAGTACACGGTTTGGACGGTTAAGGGAATAAGTGAACTTTACAAATGGCCAAACTGAATTAAGCTTAGACTTAGACCTCTAGTACAATTGGTTCTTTTTAAATGATAAAGTTACTAAACTGCAATGTGTAATTCACGTATTGTAAAAGTAAACTTATATTTAAATTAACCTTAAAAAATCAATTGATTATCTATCGCATGGCAGATGATAATGCTTAGTAAAATTTTTAAATCTTGTCATTAGATGACGTTAACATTATTTTTGGAAAATTAGCCAAATTTATCAGCATCTGCAATTAAACTGCAAATTTATATAATAATAAGCTGAGCATACCGCTTTTGCTGTTTAAAAAAATATAGCAAATAATACTAAGATATTCAGATTTTAGACCAATGATTGAACTTGTGAGATTTATTGAAACCAGTGCAAAGTTTTACAATTTTACCATCTTCAATACAGATCTCAGTGAGAGTATTTACTATGCAAAAAAAAGTATAATACAAGTATATTAAAATTGAGTTGTTTAAACCACGACCTCTAGCGACGCTTTAGGTAAGCAGTATACGCAGATAGTAGCACCTCGCAATTATGTAGTAACATGTCTAGATATACATTATATTATTATTAATGCTATAGTATATACATTTAATTTTTATTCCACTTAGTTTGTAACTCGTGTTGAGTTGAAACACTAGATTAGGCATAGACGGGTACGGGCTGTAGTTAAACAATGTTGTAGATCGTTGACATAGTCTCCTTTTAAAATATGCCACCACAATTACGCTCACCTAACATTTTCTTTTTATTTATCACAACAGAAATGAAAGCACAAAATTATACGATATTTATCAAGCTGGTAATAAGGTCACAAAACAGATGTTGTACAAAAATATATCTATATAAACTTGAATGCATATTCTAAAAGGAGCTTTCGGCTTCATTTGCATTGGTAAACAATGTATAACTCACATCGAAAGCTAGTGTGAATGCGGCCTTATTTAATACGTATATTCGTAAATATACACACTTACCGAACTCCTCGCAACCGACGACATGACAAAATGGAGTTCAATGATATCTATACTAGTCCCATTGCAAGTTGAATAGATTTTGCATAAAAATAATGTTCCTGTAACGGCATAAAATAGTGGTTTTTTATAATGTTAATAATTAGGTTTAATATGTAACGTCGAGAAGAGTCGATGTTGTACGATCGAGGTGGTGAGTACCGGTTGACTACACGGAGGCGCGACCCTCCCGCACCGTCACAACAGCTGCTGCCCTCGGGCAGGAACAAGCGGCGAACGTGCATCGCCATTGAGGGTGTTCTGTTGTGTTTAAAGAAATTATATTTTTTTACAAATGGTGCTACTGTTTTGTGTTTTAGTCAATAATAGCTTGACCGCTCCTGTACTGCCATTGTAGATAACGCGAGGAGGACAGGCGGGTGCGTTGTGAATGCGCCCGCCCATATCACAATTGATCTTAGATTATAGTGAACATCACTCCACAAACGTACGGTTAAATTTAGGTGTACTTTAGCTTTTGTAACTCGCAAATGTAGTTCGTGAGTGACGCTCGAGCCGTCGTATGTTGTTAACGTCAGCCGCATGCGAGCCGCCACAGAGTCGTTGAAAGGATTGTATATAATTTAAAGAGATAAGGCATTAATCAAAATTTTAATCGTAAAAGTTGATCAACGTTTGTGGCAGACGATTATAACCAAGATGTGGCTGTGGCGAGGCCAATGCGGCTGGCTGACGTCATTCAGTCGCCGCCGCTCGCGTCAACGCACGCGTCGCGTTCGGCAATCGATGTTACGTTTATTGAATTTCTAATTCTAATTTTTTTGGTACGTTACACTTTGTTTACTTTCATATTATGATTATATTGTAAATAAAAATAAAAGCTTTGGATTTGCGTGTTTGTTTCATTTCATAACATGTAGTACCTGCCTATTTAACTAACTATAGATACATGCTATTTAAAGACAGGCAAAAAAGCGAATGGGAGGTGATAACAAGAAATGAAACACCATCATATGGGAATTCATTAACAATGACAGTGAGAAGGGGTTTGATAACCACGTAAAAATAATTAAATTTATGCGGTAGTATTAATTTAATATATTCGAGTAGAAAAATAGGAGTAAACGGCTCCTATGAGAAAATAAGCTACTGCATTACAGTCTGAAATAATAAATGATGACCAATATAAAATAGTTTCAGATTGATCACTTCATAATATTATGTATTGAAAAGGTGGACGTCCAATATGAATCATTATTCTATTTAATTGCAGATTTGTTTGAAGAAATATTGGTTTCCCTTGCAAATCATTGTAGTAATATTGTAAATTTAATGTGCATCATTAATTTGTAATCACGTTACATAACTATTAAGGAAACATAATTATAAAGTAGTTGTAGTATTGTCGTAAAGATATTTCTTTACAATACTACTACAGATTATTGTCTGTACCTACCTATTCTATTGTATTTACTCGACACATTTAACATACTCCTGCAAGTCACACCTTTTTCTAGCATGAAGCAAATCTAGCGTTTCGGTGGAAGGGTGTGGTTGCCGGCTCACTTATATATATGAAGCGACCATCTCAGTCCTCGGGAGTAGCAACGCATCTGTGACCGACTTCAGATCGAACCTCTGTTCTATATGATGTAATTATATAACCATATAGTATAGAGCCATATTTAACCATAATAAAGTGGATTGCATGGCCACTTGCTACTTTAGTTTAATAAAAAAAAAACATCGTTCTTAGTTAAAGCAAGCTTTGACCGATTTCAGAATGAATTATCGAATATAAAGACAGTAAACAGCAAGCACATAATGCCTTATGTAAATATTAACTAGAAAAGGGACTTTACGCAAATAGGAGTGATAATGCCACCCACGATAATTGTGTGGAGAACGGTTTAATCGCGAGCAAATGAGTAGCGAATATTGCGGTTTGGACAATGTGTGCGTTCCCAATGATACCCGACCATCCTGCGTGCCGCGGTGAATGTTAATTCCGTCCGTTGGTGAATATATGAGGCACCTATTTTTTCTTATGTATGTAATACGAGTTATTTTTACCTAGTTACCTAATATTTTAGTGTCTATGTAGGGGAGTGATGATTTTAAAGTCGGGTTGGTAATAACGCAGTAGCATCGCGATTTATTACGTTACTGCCACTTAAATCATTCGAATGAATCCATCTAATCTTACTTGTGTTCTTGCATATTACGGGACATACAAAAGTTAAAGCAAAATTATCATATTTCTGTTAAACCGCTTATGAACAATCTATACTAATATGTAAAATTAAAATCGTGTATTTCTGTTTGTAACTTAATCACTCAAGAACAAATGGTCTAACTTAGGTACTTTAAATTATACACGGCTATAGCTTATTTACTTGGTCAATTTATAAGCTACTTTTAATTTCGATATTTTGTACTATTTAAAGGTGGCGACTATCTTAGTGACGTCACTACACCCTTTGGTTTCATGGGTACCTCAGCTAGTAAAGAATACAAGCCTATTTAACGTCTAGTCGGCACCTATTAATAATCATATTGCCCAAATGTTAAACAATTATACCTATGTATCATAATCACATTTTTCCTAGATAAGGGGTCTCCTCTAAAAAGAGAAAATGCCTGGGTTATAGTCCGATACGCTGGCCAAATGCGATTTGATAGATTTTACATTTTTTTAAAGATTTCCTTAGGCATGTAAATTCCCGTATGGTATTTTTCTTCACCGTAAAATTGTGAGAAAGTTAAAAAACTTGGACATCAGTGGTGCGTAATTTAAAATAAGTGCACATAAAATGAATGTCTGTATTTTCATCCTAACCAATCTTCGAAGTTTATTTGCATGTCCGTTGATCACTATACTTATCCTTATTCTATATTTTATCAATCACTTGCATGATAATAAAATAAACTTGATTTAAATAAATGATCCAGTACATATAGCAACGTGCAGATTTATCTCTGGAACGGCTGAAATAATTATTACGGCACTTTCACGACAGTGCCACCTACAGTAGCCTTATTCTGGTCCTGAAACTATAGCCACAAAAATAAAACTTACCTAGTTGATATATTTATCCCAGGTACGTAGGTATAAAGGTGCAACTGCCAGGAATGGCTAAAGAGATTCTATTTTTAAAGAACAGTGATGTCTTATTAAGAAAAATCCACATTTGCATATTTCATAGGTACATCCACGCCAAGTGATTATACAAAAATCTTCATCTTTATCTAGTTCAATGCGGACCGAATAACGAGTACATTATTACGATACATCCAAGCGATAAATTACTTGCAGCCAAATAACGAGAGCGGATATTGCGGTGTAAACAATGAGTCTGTTCTGATATCGAAAATTCAGAAAGCAATTCCGCTTTCCCTAGATTTGTGTTACCCAATAATGAATTCTTACCACATACAGCCTTTACAATAATTTTATGATATATGGATGTAATAAAACGCTTTGATTTTAAAGAGTTTGCAGTTTATTTAACTTTACGGGATATCGACCATTTTAGGCAGTTTGGACTATGTTATTACTATAATGTTTCAAACAAGCATTTAGTCTACGTGACGGTAAATAACTTGTCATCCACAGGCGATGGTAAGAGACGCAGATAAAATACACATATCTACTTCTCTAAAGTTTGTAAGATGGGTATGGTGTGGGTGAAACTTAAGTGCGTAGATACTATTGCGTCCTTCTAATAAGTTCTTAGGAAGAAAAGTAGCAATTATAACCCATTCAAAGCAACACGGGATTCATTACCATTTATCTTGAACTACCACATATTAAGTCTATACATAGGATACCTCACCATATCTGACTAGTCTAGACTTTACCAGGTGGTAGAACAAATATTGTTCGACCGGGGAAGTACCACTGCCACACTTATTTCTAGCGTAAAGCAGTTCTTGCGTTTCGATTGAAAGGTGTGGTTGCAGGCCCACTTATATATAGGGCGACCATCTTAGTCCTCAGAAGTAGCAACGCATCTGTCATTGACTTCAAATAGAACCCTAGTACTATATGACGTTGCTTACAGATGTCCATGGGCGGCAGTAACCACGTACTATCAGGTGGCCTGCATGCTGGTATGCTACTTCATTTTTATAAAAAAAGACTCAACTAGTTACTGTAACTACTAAAAATCTATTACGTTTTATTTGAATTGAATGAGTTTTAATTGAACATTCAGCTTTAACTTTCTAGTCAATAGAAAAACAATCATTACGTAGTTTTATTTATCTTTTTAATTAGAATCGGAATGAGTTGACCTCGATGTTTATAATGATAGTAGGTACACAAACACATCTATCCGGCAGTGATAGCTGAATGGTTGAAACTCAGCCTCTCAATCGAGGCTCCGAGGTTCGAATTCTGACTGACACCACTGATTTTCTAAAATTATGAGTGTATTAGAAATTAAGTATCGCTGATATACGGTGGAGGAAACATTGTGAGGAAACCTACACGCCAGAGAGTTCTTTAAAAAAAAGAGTTGTCAAAGATGTATGAAGTTTCGCTGCCATCCTGAAACTCAATCTGAGAGAAGACCCTTCAAGCTCAGCAGTGGAACGATAATGGGTTGACATATTCTATCCTTCTAGATACTTGAAGCATTGTTTGACTCAACGCACAATTTTTTTGGTTTCCACCTAAACATATCAGGTAGAGCCAGTTTCTTGTATGGTGACGTCAAAGTTAGGGCGCCGTTTTTTGACTTTAATTCATATTTTTCAAAAACGCTATATCTACACTTGTGAATTTTTCTATAGTAATTAAAGACGACAAGAAGGATCGAATACAGTTTTCGGTGACCTTATAAGTTTTCTTATTTAGGCGCTATGATGTTTTTTTGATTTTTGAATAAACCGCGATTACGCGATTTGATAGGTGGTAGAACCAATGTAGTTCGACCGGGGAAGTACCACCGCCACACCTATTTCTAGCGTGAAGCAGT
>DWNE01003131.1:0-17292 GCA_018249875.1 Cecropterus toxeus | reverse complement strand
GGGGGGGGGGGGGGGGTGTGTTCAAGAAAAATTACTATAATGACATTTTATGTTTTTATAGTCATTTTTCTATGTATGTAAGAAACCAACATATATTTAAATTATTTTTAGGCTCTTTGGTGTTATTGAAGTCGGTTTCTATTTTTTGATAAATTTCATTAATATTAACATTTTACCATTTCGGGTGGGGTTTGAACCCTCAAAACCCTCCCCTTGGCTACGCCCATGATTATACCTATACCTATAAGAAGCGAGTATAAACCATTAAAATAATAATATGTTCATTTTGGTTAATTTACAAAGTGACTGACGTGAAGACGTTGCCCCGGTAAACATGGTTTCCTGTGTTTGCGTCGAAGCAACGACAATTACTGATCATTTTCCGTTCTTGTGTAGCGGTAAAGATGGCCTCATTTCATTGTAATGCACAAGAAATTACTTGTTTTGCCATTTAAATATATTCCACACTCAATATGAATGAAGGTGTAAACTCAATAATTACGTGTTTTAAGAAATTGTATAATTGTTTAAAGTAATAAAGAAAAAATATACGTCAAGACCTGCATTAATGAAAAACATACAATTTGAAAAACTTCTCACAGTATGCTCACTATGACGTTTAAACAAAAACGTATCAAAATTGATGCCATTCAAAGTATTCTTATCTTAAGAGTTATTATATTCATTCATATGGATAAGAACGTTACTTTCCTTTCCTACTCTTGCGGTTAAAGGACCTGCTATCTTATCCAGCGCAGAATCTACGAGATCATTTAAATTAATGTCCTTAACGACTTAATAGCCTGTAGCCATTGTTTTAAACTGCCGAATGGATACGACAGCATTTGGTTATCAGAGAATCAGCTGCGATCTGACCTTTACGACCTATTAAGGCCGTGACCCATTCCTAGTAAAGATCTAGGTCGAAGCTTACGCAAGCAACTTATTTGCAATTTTATTTTATTTACAGCGCACAAGTACCAGCCTGTGGGGTGAGTGGATGGGCGTGATACACGGCGACGAAATGGAATATGTATTCGGGCATCCCTTGAACATGTCGTTGCAATACCACACAAGAGAGCGTGACTTAGCCGCGCACATTATGCAGTCTTTTACCAGATTCGCGTTAACCGGGTGAGTCAGAAGATTCGTTCTTTCCTGCTTTTTGATTAACGGAAGCTGTCGCTCATTCAAATATTGGCAGAGCTCTTTGCCTTGGCTTTGCGCTGTAATTGGAATTACCGCGGTTATTTCATAAACAGTTTACGTAAACTCGTTGAAATAGAAGTGGTGAGCGTAATAAGCTTTAAGCGTAATTTATGCAGCCGTATTATTGCATATTATGCAACCGAATACGTTTATACCTACAATAACGTGTAACGTAATTATTAGAAAAATACTGCTTCAGTGCATGAGTATTAGTTTTAAAATATACATCATCATACTTCTTACTAATATTATAAATACGAATGTTTTAAAGAATGTATATGTATTTGTTAGTCTTCCACGCAAAAATTGTTGGTCGAATTTCGCTGATATTTGATGTTCAGAGTTTATGACCTGGATTAACGCGTGAGATACTCATTTACGTGTTAACGTAACTGATACTACGTGTTATCGTATCTATATATTGAAATATTACTTATAATTTAAGTAAACTTCAGAAGAATATTATTCAATTTTGAGATATTTCTTAATCTAAATTAATCTAAATAAGATCCAAATCCTCTTTATACTTATTTTAATGTAGTTTCCATTTACTTATTTGAATAAATTATATTTTCCTTTATACTAAGTTTGTCTTGAAGAAGTCAAACTTCGTAGTAACTATCATTTTTTAATAACTATTGTAAGAGTTTTTCATTCTTAGATACGTAATAAATATGAATTGGGAATTCATAACGTTGCCACTTTTAGTTCGGTCTTTCTTTAATTTTTTTTATACAATTAATGATATTTATTTTTACAGGAAACCACACAAGCCGGATGAGAAATGGCCCTTGTACTCCAGGACGTCCCCACACTACTACACATTCACTGCCGATGGTACCAGTGGACCGGCGGGGCCTCGGGGGCCCCGGGCCTCTGCTTGCGCCTTCTGGAACGATTTCCTGAATAAGCTCAACGGTCTGAACGCTCAAGGCATAACCCTTTCACCCTACCCTATAGATGTTGTCTGATGATTAGTTATCGCTATCTTTGTGTCGTTTCGCTGTTATGAGTTTCGACTTTGTGCAACAAATTAGAGAAATATAAAGTATTTTAAAATCTTTTTTTATTTGAATAATTTATAGAATAGTGCAGTAACATTTTATTTTTTGTTTCTTAGCAGATTTTTATAGCTATTGCCGAGCTTAATAATATTTATTTAGAAATGTTGTTTGCAAAATTACAGCTCGCGCCAAGGCCTTGCAAACTTCGATCAAATATGTACATATTTGATCGAAGCTTGCAAACGCAAAAATAACAATTATAAATGAAATTAAATGACCTTAGATACATAAAAATCAATATTAGAATTAAAATTAAAAAAAATATTTACATTAAAATTTAAATACATTACTTACAAACGATCTATGTTCAAACGTAATTTTAATTTCTTATCCTGTGACATTTGTTTATTTGGTGTACCACACTGACACCTATTGATAACATATTTCTTTATAATTTTACAGAGCTTGAGCATGTGCCATGCGATGGAGCCGTGACCGGACCCTACAGCAGCGTGGCTGGGACGAGCCTGCCAATTGTCCTTCTCACCACCCTTGCCACCACCGCTGCCCTGTAAGCTATCTTAGATAGCCGTGTGTCTTGAACACACTTTCCAAAAGTGAGCAACTTAGAGACTATGAAAACATATCTATACATTAAATATATCACTAGTATATATAAGAATGGTCTCTCATTCTTATATTTTCTATAATAGAAAGTTTATTATCATGAATGTATTTTTGGTAAACGTGGAAGGAAATTTCGAACGCATAACGGATTATACGAAATGGAAATTATTTAACGCTGTTAAATGTTTCGAAAAGTTGTTGGAACTGAGTGTTTAATGGTACCTATTTCTGTTCAGTATTGACGAGTCGAGTTTTATGTAGACCTTTAGCGAGTTCACACGTATCTATTCTGAGCTTTTAATAGCCTAAATAAACTATAAGTATGACAATTTATAAGTAGAATCGAGTTTATTCGAAATATTCATAAATAATCGACTTCGTTTGTTGTAATACGATATTATCTGGGCGTGTAACTCGCTATTGTCTGCATCATTAACGCAAATTATTATCTATACATTGTCACTTGAAATTATACAAAAAATATTTTCTAGTTCTGTATGTTAGATCTATGTAAAGTAGTCGCTTAAGTAATTTAGTTTTCACAATGTTCCTCTTACTAGTTGATTCGTTGGATGTTCTAATTTAGTTGGTGTATTACATATAAAAGTGTTTCAATTGGCAAGTATTTATAATTAGATTTTGTGTATAAGATATCTTAGAAACTCGTTCATATGTTAGCTTTGATTGTTGAAGCTAAGCTTATCACGTAACAGATGAATTATCACTATACATATCAATGTGTGCCTCTGCTTAAATAGCATATGATACATATCTTAAATGTAGCAAAATTTTAGAATTTTATATTGATAAAGGGAATATTTAAATGTCGATCGTTTGTCACGAGACGGATTTTTATCAATATATTTAATACTAATCGTATTTAGGATGCTATTAATTCGTACCACTTGTGAATCTTATGAACTCCAAATCTTATGACTTCTAACAGATAATAGTATATATTTTGTAAATAAACCCTTCTTATGATATCGCGATATTTCACTGAATAGAATTTTCTATGTACGTATGTAACAGATATTAAGATACATTATTAAATAGAAAGATTTATAAAATATTCCTCTATTTATAGTCTGAAATCTGACACATAAATCTTAGCGAAATCGTAGTGAGAAGTGAATGGATTAAAGTTCTACGAACTTATTCACTTCACCGGAAAGTATTTAAAGTTTTAGCATTTAAATAATCTATACAGCACATCGCACCTTGAGAACTACAATAAAATAAGTGCAAATACTATGCACACGAAATAATTTAAATGCACACGAAAATCATTTAAATTAGGCATTGCCTTTATTTCTTGCCCAGTCCGATATTGATATTGCTAATATCTAGCAATATATACGGCAAATTACACAGAGACAATTCAATAATTTGACGCTGATAGTTTTACACGTATCGTACGGAGCAAATATCAGGGCCCTAATGCAAAAGTTGCATTTTGTGGCAATAATCGTAGTGTAGGGAGTTTCTTAAAGCGCGCGATTATAAAAGGAACGTAACATCTATGTTTGTCGGTTCCTAATACGAAATGTCTCTTTTTTATTCGCTAGACGATATTCAACTCAATTTGCCAAAATTTTGAATTCGATCTATACTCACTGTGCAATTTGTCAGTTTATGGATATTTTACACTTACGTCGATGTAATTCTAAAGGTGCGATACATGTACAATGTATTTAATGTATAAGGATGCTACTTTAGCGCTTGTTTCTTTTGAAATAGGTAATTACTTTCACGACTCTAAGTACTGTAGCATATCAATGCTTTAAATGAAAATCGTCTTATGAAAGTAGAAAACTTTAACACAATATTTGTAATATGAAAACGTTAGCTGTAGTGGATTTTAATGTTTATAATGCGATTGTCAATTACTATCCTCGGTCGAGTTTGAAGTTGCGGGAACATAATTAAGGGATATCTTTTTATATTTATACAAAATTATCATCAAGTATCGATTCATATTATAGCGGATACATATTATGTCGATTTGGTTTTTGAATTGACTCAAATTTAAGAGACATGATTAGTAAAAAAATGAAATATACAATATTTTATTTAATAGAAATTCGTCTACCTATTTCTGAAAACATTGGATTGTAGGGTCGTGTATGAACGCCATTTTACTGCTTAGTTATGGGTTAATAAAACCTCACTTCGTTGAGGTTTTATTTTACAATTGAGCCAAAGACCATTATTTTTTTACAATTCGCAATATGGAATAAAAAACATTGTTATCACATTTGTACTCACAAATATAACAATCGCTAAGAGAGTATCTAAGAGATAGATGGCGCGTACGTTTCCTGAAAATATTTAACAGATTTATCAGCTTGCTCTTTGTAAGTTCTGAATAACGCTAATATTATCTGCTACGACTTAACAAATATACACACTTAGTTCTTACGCATATGGCGCCCTTAAGCATCACTTTAATACAAACTGACATACACATATAGTCGTATACACACAAAAGATACATAATTTACACAAACTAACGCATTTTTGTAAATGCTTGTATTAATCTAATCAGTATTTAGAATTTATCTCTAAAATCTAACGGAAGTTCCCAAAAAGTATGTTTGAATGGAAAAAATCTATGGAGTCGGGAGGATGGGCTTATACTTCCCTGCACTGCGTAGGAACAAACTTCAGAGCCATCTGATATCATACTATCTGTATATGTAGAAAGCACAATCCTTCGTAAAAAGTTATTGCTATTAAGGGTTATTTTCCTGTCGCGCATGTTTGAGTGCATATGAGGATCTGGTTACCATTCGCGTACCACTTACATTCTATCGTTTCCTAGATATTTTTCTGATATGCATGTATCACGTACTGGGATCACGAAGGAACTGTATGTATATGAGATACGTACATACATATAAACCCGCGTGATAGGAAAAAGGCTCTTATTGGAAAAATGCACACGCTTTTTCATGAATTGAGCACATTTCAGAAGTTGTATGGGATAGCTTTAATTAGTTTAAAGTAAGGTGTAAAGTGAATTGATGTGAAAAGCGAATAAATGTATTGAATGTAATGTCTACTCACAACTAGATTCCATTACTTTTTAGGATAATATGCTTAAAATCAGATTACGTTGCCTAGTTAATTGCACTATTTTGTTTTAATTTCTGTCTAGATATAACTGAAATGAATATTAATTAGATGATCTTCCTGTTCCTCGATACAATTTAGAGCAAGTGGGATTTCAAACCAAATTGTCGGCTATTAGGGTGAGACTATTAATGCCACGATTTTTTAATTTATAACTATTTATTTTAGAGCATCATCATCATCATCATCTTCATGAATTTAATTAACAAAAAGTATTTTGCGTATCGTTGTTAATTATTGTATCGGAATTCAAAACATTTAATATTTTGCGCTGGCCTAAGATTTTCTATCGTGGGTTCCGGTTATAATTTAAGGTTTTTATCGTATAAAAAGCCGAGCAAAATATGTCTTGTCAATATATCGTATCCATATCATTTTCACTCAAAAGGTTCGATATAAAGCTTTATTTTATATTAAATTCAGCTAAATTGCCCCCCGAAATATTATCATAATAAATTTTAATTGTGTCTAATGCGTATCTTATTATTAATTACAAAATCTTAATAAAATAACTAAGCATTGCATATAATTACTATGATACACACCAGATATATAAATTTGTAGTTGGCATACATTTTAGAAAAAAAAATAGTTTTATACAATAATGTAATGTATAAAACCATTTATTACTAAATTGTGTACCTTGGATTAAATTTATGGAAACCGATATCGCCACGGATATATAGATAACTTAGTAAGTTTTGCATCATAATATAATAATAAATCCTTAACTGTTCTTAAAATAAAGTCAGAAAAATAACTTTACAAATGTTTTTATTTTATTTTAATATAATATAAATGATTTTTTTGTAATATACCACGTCTGCTTTGATGCAACGTAACTACGTAGCTAAAAAAATATTTTCATTTAATTTCATTTCAAGTACCAGTTGGCTTCCCATCCACCTTTTTAACACAATATTTTGTACGTGATTATGGCTGTCTAGATAAATGTACGGTACTTGTAGATACCATACGTTAAAATATCTATACATATACAGTGACACTCAAATGCAGATAGGTGCGATTATCTATATATACGTATTACTTTGTAGTATTTAGAGTCACATTAAGGATATTAGTCTATACTCGTATAAGCATATTGTAGGTTTCACACTGTAAAAACAGGTATTTCGATTTTAGTAAGTTATGTTACTTTCAACGCAAATTGTATGAAATGACTGGTGTCTTTTAAGCTAACGGATGATCATTTCTTTAATATAAAGGCAAAGTAACCAAATACACTCCAAGTAATATTTTTCGTCCATCTGTTAATTCGATAAACTTCTTGATTGTAAGAGATTGACATGTAACGCGCGCCACTTATGTATTTAGCTCCAGCTAAAAGTGTTTTAGAAAGATTGTTACTTAAGCATTGTAATTTTATTTGTAATTATATATTAGAAATCTATTTGTCAAATGTAATACTAAAATGGTAATTTTGTTCTGTGTCAATTTGGTTACTTTATCTATGGTTTAACGTTAACACTTTTGTGTATATTATATGTTAGTTTAAAGTAAACTTACGTCACAATATAGTTTAAGGATTTAAGTTAATTAAATTTATTTGTACAGCTTTTTCAGTTGCAGTGATATGATAAAATATTCTGTAGTATACTTAATGCCGTCGTTTAAAATATTTCACGTATATTTAACTGTAATGTAATACTGCTCCTAAATGTGTAGTCATAGATAGAATATAGAATATTATTTGTTAGAAAATAAATGTTCAATGTTACTCGTGTAATGAAGCTTATATCTGTTATCGTGTTTTCACATCCTAGATATTATTATTTTCTAAATAATAAAATAAATGTATATTCATGGTAACTTTAAAATTAGCTAAAGGTAGGAGCAACAAAAGATGCTACTAGTAGGTCTCTGCAACACTCCTCTGATCTATCCTGCCTAACTGTTAATCAGATGAACTTCAAACTTGTTTGGTATCTCCGTTGCATTATAAAAACGTGTTTATCGAAATAGAAGATCTCACTAGGGGTACCTGTAGTGTGATTACGTCGCAAACGAATCACTTATATAAGTCAAATTATACATATTTCAAGTATTAGCAAGCTTCGTGAATATCGCTGGACGATGTTGTTAAACTATACTGACCGGGATTCTGATACAATGTTGCCGACAATCGACATTGTAACAGAATCCCAATGTAATTATTGAAACATTTATTCAATGGGCTCCGTTAAATAATTATTAAGTATCCGAAATTGTTTTTCATAAAAATAACTAGGGTGTGAATGCATATCTATGCAAAAATGTAATGTTGTAGGTACTGCTTACGAATTAGGTGCTAAATAATGTATACATGTCGGTGTGCACTTATTCCTTTTATACCTATTTAAACTGAAATGCAAATGACATTGACAATATCTCATATAATTTGAATAACTACCAACCAAGGGTTATAACGCTTCTTAGATAATTTCCTTTCTCCGCGTATTGCTGTCTCAGTTAGGGTTTTTTTTCCTATCACGCAGGTTTGCGCTCTCGTTTAGTCTAGATCACATGCGTGTAATTTCCATCATCTCTTTTAACTGATACTTATCATGTAACGTAAGTCGATGCGAAGCGGATTTATCAACGCATGGGGATGATGCACGCACACGGACATAAACCCGCGTGACAAGAAAAAGGCCCTTAGTAATAAAATATAGCTGTTCTAATTTTCACATTATAGTAGTAATTTTGTAGTTTTAAGTAAATTTATTGTAACAAAGCAAATAGATAAATAAATATTTCGTTAATATTTATATTCGTTTGTACAGTTGCACGAAGATTTATTTCACGATAGTAAAATATTACCATCTAAAAGCTGTTATATTATGATAGTTATAATAATTTGCTTCAAATATTCAATTACGTGTTATCTCTATCCAGGAAATTAATCAATAAATTTTAATTAAAGATAGTTTTTTATTCGCTTCAATGCGGTCTAATAATCCTCTCCTAATATTATTCTAAAAACAAAAACCAAGTTACTATGTAGTAAGTATAATATTAATGGAAATAGTATATTTTTTACCAAAATACGAAGCCAGACGACAAATATAAGTAAATATGCGATAATTATTATTTATATAGTAGACATAAACGGCACGGATTGTTTATTAGGATCATACCTTGCGTAGATTTCATATACTTTCCTTAGTTCTAACTTTTAGACGTGTACGTTTCTCGCCATATTTATGTCCAACTCTTAAATTATTTGCCCGAAATATAAATCCAATTGACTGGCAAGTGTTTAGCTTTGGGAATCAATCTGCTGTCGGGGCTATTACGGATATAAAATTTAGATAGGTACATTTTTTTCTATAAATTGATATTTCATTAAGTTTTTCTTTTAAACTTCTACGGCTGATTTACTTGGAACATACATAAACATTGAATTGAATTAACTGTCAAAAGATGGCACTAGTGTTTGCCATTTCAACTCTATAACCAAAGTTGCTGTTTTATGTTGTCTGTAGGTTTCGAGCCCTTCTATCCAAGGCGTTCCATTCAGAAATAGTATTCAGAGGCCACCCGTTTGCGACTGACCTCAGATCGGACTTAAATCTGATATAAACTGGACTACATTCTACTTCATTAATTTGTTATACAAAAATAATAAATAAAATACCTTAATGTAATCATGTACCATAAGTGGCGTGCGGTGACGGGCTTTCAGAGTAGCAGCCTTTCTTCCTGCAGATATCGTAGGAGACGATCAAAGAGGCAAAATTGAGGAGATGAGCAGCATCTTCTTGTGTCTCATTAACACCTACTGCAGATACAAATACGCATGCCAGGCGCAGTGATTAACACCTCCCCTCCCCCGACTTTTTCCAATTCGGCTATTACCAATTATTTTATCAGACTGATGTAGCATAGGAGAGTGCAGTCCACCTGATAGTAAGTGGTCAATGCCGCCCATAGACACCTATGAGCAACTTCATACAGAACAGGTGTTCTATCTGAGGTCGATCACAGTTGTCTCACTCCCGAGAACTAGGATGTTCGCCTCAAATATAAGTGAGCCGACAACCACGCCCTTCCACCAAAATGCAAGAACTACTTCACGCTAGAAATAGGTGCGGCGATATTGCCTTCCTGGTCAAACTACTTTGGTTGTACTGCCTTGTAAACCTATCACGAAAACTCCGCATTAAGCGAGGCGTATGTCCAGCAGTGGGCATCAAAAGCTAAATGAAATGGTGTAATACGTTGCAGTGGTGCCGTCATAATACACAAAAAAAACTACAAGGATCGTGCTCAACAAAAAAAAGGTAAACAACACAAATGCATCAACATTAAAAATATTATTATAGCCTTTATAAAACTTATTTTACTCTCAAAAGTAAACAAAACCTATAAATAACCCTATAAATACCCTCAATGTCTCCTTTCAGGCATTTTTAAAAAGATAATCTAACACGAAACCGTGTCAAAGTTAAATCTCTCGTGTTGATCGACCGATAACGTGGGTTCAACAGCGATTAACGAAAGATAGCGTCTCGTTTCGTATCTAGAGCTTTTATGAAATATCGAATGAAAAGTTAGAGTTGGTTCACATTAGGTCGGTCCAGTAGTTTAATTAGAACGTTTAAAATAATAATAATATAATGTTTAGAATAAAAAAACACTGTTTACGGTACAACACTCGCACAAATCCAATGATACACTTAACGTAGCCAGAATTTTTGTTCCTGGGTTAGGTCCTGGTCCGGGCATTCTGGGATTTAAATACTTAAAACTGCTTTGAAAATGTTAAGCGCTTAAGAATTATGGTATCACACTCACAAACCGTAGTCCCCTCCACCCAAAGACAGAGGGAGTTCTGGCTACAGGTATCTCAATAACTCGTCAGAACCTGAATGCCTTCCTAGTAATTTATACTCACATCTTACAGCTTTGTCAGAAACCAACTATGTATAATACACTGATTGTTCTTTAACAACAAAACTTGACAATCGGCGAACGAGAATATGGTCTGTCTGACCCAATGTGAACCAGCTCTCATTCCGACATAATAGATTAACGTCCCTTATATCAGTTATTAACATCACTATAGCTTGTTGATGGGATTAGGTACGTAACATATATCTACTTAACTAACTGTACATAACACATAATATAAATATTTATTAACTAATAATAACGTATCAAAATAATCAAAGGCGCTAGTTAAGAAACAGCAACTCTATTATTTATCCAATTACGAATAGAACTATGCATATTATGTATACTACTTCGTACCGAAATGCTCAGAGGCACGAATAAGGGAAAAACATGATTTTAGTATTCATTCTGAATGATGAGACTAATGAAGCTCGCGGTTTTAATTGCAAGTGTAGTTTTTGTGCAAAAATACTATTCATATTTCATACTAAAGTTAACCTTATTATTTTTTATGAATGAAGCAGCAAATAAGCATAGAGGCCACCTAATTGTACGTATTTGGACATAGGTACGCCTTCCATGGACATCTGTAGGCACTTCCATATATATCAAGGGTATCTGAAGCCGGCATTCACACCTTTCACTGATACACAAGAACTTCATTATTTACCTTTATGGAAAATGTTCTTTCGATTAAATTATTTGGATTTCAGTTTATTACGAATAATTGCAGCGCTTATATTACTTAAACTACTCACAATAAATGCGAAAGTTAGTGAACATGTACGAATGCCAGTTTGGATTTAGATAAAATTTGAGACACATATAGTTTATGGGCTAGGTTAGACATATAGGATACGTACAGCTTGGTACATGTCCCAAGCGTCAATTAAGCACCTCCATAATTATAACTCTGTGTATTTTGACTGCATCATAACATCAGTATTAAGTGCTATGTTCTGATTTTAAGGGTGACATGTGAGAAAAACCCGAAGTGAAACCCGAGGCATTCGAATTTAGTCCCCAGATTCAACACGTCTATGGTCAACCGCAAGTAAGGCTCTAATCTTATCAGGGTTTGCTTACGGACCCATGGACGACAGTGGTCAATCAGGTGGTCACCAGGTGAACGGCATATTTGTTTGCTACTTGTATTATTATAAATTAAAAAATAATATTCTGCTTTTTTATCGGAATCGTAAGTTATATTAAATTGAAGATCTGCTCCAGAGATCTTTCAATTAATCGTCCCAGTAGTCATCAATTCACTGTCGAGATAATAAAAACATAAGAAGATCAATCTCCATTCAATGAACCGACTCGATTTTGTTGTCCCGTCGAGTTCAATTGAATATTAATTGAATTGAAATATTACGTTGCGAAATTAACGTATATCTGTATAGGAGTTTGTTTTTTTTTTTTCACATTTGTCGTAACAATGTGGTTTAATTTATGCTGTTAAAGTAAATCATCTGCAATTTATACTGTAAAAATAAAATGCCTGTGTTGTTCAATGAAATGGCAATAATCAATAACGTTCAGAGTATGTTATGACATCTTTTATCATAACACTCTGAACGTTACTGGTTTTTTTGAAATTATAATACAAATATGTTTAGATATAATTGTGTATTAATATACGGGTATATGTAAAACAAGGGGTGCGCGAGTATGCGACCCCCCTCGCCCATAATATAAGCGAGAACGAAGTTTCCAAACGAAAAAACAATTTCTTTTTGTAGTTATAGTTCTCGGGGATATTAACGCATCTGGGGTCGAACACAGGCATTCTCCTACAACCGTAAAACTCCTTCAAATCTATTTGAGGTATGTTGTCAATGATCACTACGTGGACTGCTTGCTCAATTTTGCTTCTACAATTTTATAAAAGAAAAAATGTTTACACATACTTTTTTCTTTTTAAAAATATAATAAGTCAATCTCATACATTGTATGCTGCAAGGCATATCGTTAAAGAATACCCCATACATTTTTTTTTAAATATCTCTGTCCTAGTTCTTATACACGAAAGCAAAACATGGTAGTTTTGCTTTCGAGTATAAAAACGAAATATGAGTAATAAAACATCAAACAATTCTGCAAAGTCTAAAATAGCATTTTTTTCTGCAGTATCTCAAAGGAAAACGGAATCTAAGAGGAATTTTAAAAGCAAGGTTTTTTATTTACACTAACGAACATGAACTGTACATAATTCAGAGTAAAACGTAGTTTATTCACGGGTGATGTTCTTCTAGTTTAAATGAAAATGATGTCAATAAATTTAGTGATTTCGAACATTAATCCGAACAAACAAGCAACATTTGAAAATACATTTTTACATACAGTTCATTCAAATGACATTATAATAAATAAAAGAAGTTCAATGATATATCTAATTTATTGGTAAACATACCCACATTCAATCGTTTGACTAGACATTAAAAGGTACTCACCACCTGAATATTATATTTGGGAAGTACCTACTATTCAATTGAAATATTTTCGATAATACATAGTTAACACTAAGATAAGGTACGTTGAAAAACTTACGAATACACATATAATGTTAATTATTTTGACATACATAAAGTTTTTTATTAATACTACAGGTATTTCTCGACTTAACTATTTCATTACTAATTTCTTACTTAATAAAAGTTAAATAAAATATTAAAGTGACTTTTGAGAATCTGTTACAATACTTTTAAGTTACATATAAAATGAAAACAATGAGTTACAGTCAGTTTGTGATAGAATAATTTGTGTTATGGACGTTTAGTTCCAACATTTTTGCGCGGTTCTATATGGATTGCAGTCTGAAACTACACGTCATTGATTCCACAGATTAAATCAGCGTGGTCTATGTTGTCTACGGAAAGCGGGGCGAAAGCCACGGTAACTGAATTCTGGAATCTGCCGCTGGAAACCAGTCGGACCACGGTGTTTTCACATCCGATAAACATGGGACGGCGCCCTGAGAAAAATATAATAGACATATAAGTACGTTTCTCAATATAAATAAAATTTGTTTATAAATTACAGAAGTGACATTTTTTTTGACAAATCTGAAATTATAACCATAAAAAGGAATAAAACTTAAAATTGAAAATTATGAATAAATAATCAACCATATTAAATGATTTTTTTTTTCACATTTTAAGTTAAAGGACTAAAATTATGTATAATAGTTTTGGGTGCACTTTTCATAAGTTAAAACCTATCAAGTTTACAGGTATTGCTTAAGCGATTTAAAAAAAAGGCGATTTAAAAAAATCAATTCGACACGTATGTATGTAATTCTTTTGTAAAGTTATATTATTATCACAAGTGGTAATAAGTTCTTAACAAGTATACAACATTTTATAAATGTGTATTCTTATATGTATGTTGGTCAAAGCAGTTCTTAAAAACTCATGTTAGTAAAAATTTTGAGCATAATTTTTATGACTGTTAATAAATGTTTTATTTCGACTTAAGAAGCTGCAAGTTTTATTAAAGTCATTTCGGTTGTTTTTAAGATATGTTTAAACAAAAAATATACAACAGTAAAATTTATTTTCTTTTTATTTTTGTGGTTTTTCTTTTTTTCTAGTACACATACCTAGATTGATTTACGGATTGGAGACCAATTACTACTTTAAAAAAACTATATGTGTACCATTAAAATATACTAAAAATCTTCTGCTACATTTACATCCGAACAAGTATACCTCCGTTATAAATTTATCCAGGCTTCTATCTGAGATATTTTTCTAACTTGAAGTAATAGTTGTTTTATAAATGATACAAAAGTACTGTATATTAACGATCTTTATACGATAACAACTAGTTACTGAAGAGTGAAATACATCTTAAAGTCATGGCATCAAATACATTTACAATCATAATATAGTACTACAAAAATCTGACCAGGAATAAGCCCCATCGCTTCCTCTAAGTACTTACAAAAATCTGACCAGGAATAAGCCCCAACGCTTCCTCTAAGTACTTACAAAAATCTGACCAGGAATGAGCCCCAGCGCTTCCTCTAAGTACTTACAAAAATCTGACCAGGAATAAGCCCCAGCGCTTCCTCTAAGTACTTACAAAAATCTGACCAGGAATGAGCCCCAGCGCTTCCTCTAAGTACTTACAAAAATCTAACCAGGAATAAGCCCCAGCGCTTCCTCTAAGTACTTACAGAAATCTGACCAGGAATGAACTCCAGCGCTTCCTCTAAGTACTTACAAAAATCTCACCAGGAAAGAGCCCCAGCGCTTCCTCTAAGTACTTAATATATCGATGCATTCTATTTTTTTTATTTTTAGCCAGGAACGCAATAACTATTTTGTGCGAAGCTTTACAGTTGAACTTCGCCATAGGTTAACCTAATCATGATGAGGGCCCTTGGCTTATCAGTCCCATCGTCTAGACGCTGATACTAAGTAATTCAAGTATTAAGTGACGGGATGTACTTATAGTCGTTTACGGGTGCCTAAGACATAATTGGAGCAATAAAGCTTAAATTGTGATCAACGCTTATACATAAAATGTGGGTACTTATTTTGCTTTACTTGACATATGTATAATAAAACAGTAATATGGTTAAAACAGTTTTGTTTCTTCAGTTAAAAAAACAGAGTAAATGAAGTATTTAGTAACGAGATGTATAGTCGTGTACAGAGGCGTAAGTCGTAATTGGAGCAATAAAGCTTAAATTGTGATTAACGCTTAAGCATAAAATGTGAGTACTTATTCTGTGAGATGTGAGCATATAATAAAACTTAAAATGGGCAAACCAGTCTTGTTGCTTTAATCAAAAACATACTGTGGCTAGTAGACTTATATTTTATCTGTAGTTAAATCTACCCAAAATGAAGGTAATTAACAGTGCAATAATAACAATATATGTAGAAATATAATGATGATATAACCAATATGGCCAATTACATTAAAACATATTATTTGATAAATCTTATAGTATTTCATAGTATCTATTTGTCGCAGAATATGTTACATTTCGTTTTATTTAAAATAAGTAATTACGTATTGTAAAAACATATTTCATTTATATAAATTATAACGAAGGATAAAAGAATCAAATATAACATATATTTCATACCAATATAATCTATAGACCTAGAAATTTTTCTATGACGTAATCCTATTATGTGGACGCCTAAATGATAAATCTCGAATATTTGTCGCAAAAATTGCTAGGCGATCACATCCATTTTTAATGGAGAAAAAGAGAAAATTACTGCAGACACGTATTTTTAGGTTGTAGCTAATGCGTTGGACAGAAAGAGATAAAGTGTTCGTTACTAATGCCTTCCTTTTGTGAGCCGTAAAGAATGCATGTGCCTCAAAGGACGCATTTACGCCGTTGAAAAGATTTGGACGTTCTTCGTGTGAAATATAAATATACCTTTTGTAATTTTATATTGTACACTCGTATATTGCGTTTCGAATTTCAATAAATAACTTATACTGACGAAAGGAGTAATATTATGTCGTTAGGTATTTATAAATATGAAGTTCAATAATTTCTTGTAAAAAGATATTACTATTCAATGTTTTGGTTAAATATTTAATTTAATGTAAATACTTTGCTTCAATTTAAACCGATTTCCCATGGCATGATATTATCTGTATATCACATTTATATTTCATACAATATTTATCGATATAATTTGCTATCATTATTTTTTCGACAATATTTGACGCTATGAAAATACAACTCTAAAACTTATTATAATTTAAAACACTAATCTATGTTGTGTATAAATTAACATTGGTTTAATAAAAGGCACTTATTACATACTACGTCGGAAGTTTGTAATAAATCTAAGTCAACGTTAGGTAATTTACTGCATGTAATTACCTTACTGCACCTTTATAATTTAGATGTACTAAATTTTCCCTTTTCATTAATTCTACAAGTTAAATACTGAATACCTGTCTCACACAGGCCAAGTAACATTTACTTACCGGAGCGTTAAGCTTAGTGAGTAAATTACCTTCATTAGAGTCCAGTCCACACACGTTATTGAGGACCTCCATTTTCGTGTGATCAAGCCCGCTAGCTCCCCCAATGTCCACGTAATCAGCTAGCCCGCGCTTTGTGCACTAAACAAATAAACAAACAAGAAGATGCATTATTTATAGGATTCTATAAAGTTTCGGATTTATTATTTAATATGTTACGGGTACTCACGATATGCGGTTTTTGAATTACTTTTTGCCGATATTTCGACCCAGTTACATGGAGCGTGGTCACGGCGAAACCACGTGGTTTTGTACCCGTAACATATTATAATGTATCAATTCCGGAATAATATCAGCTAAAAAATCATGTAGTGCCAGATTAGCCACGTAGCAAGTAGCAAATGCTACGGGCCCCGCGACTCTAGGGGCCCCGCGGTCCAACACCTGTTCTTTA
>DWNE01003130.1:0-17293 GCA_018249875.1 Cecropterus toxeus | reverse complement strand
CTAAGCTTCGCAACCCAATAGGTCTCTATGACGCTCGAGTAAATCCCGATTTAGCATCCTGGGCTCCCCTACCATTACTCCGACTGGCGAGTCTCTGCTGTTTCGAGCACTAACCTTGCTCAACGGTGTGGTGATTTCGGATCCAGATGTTAACATATTTTTTTCAACTCCTGCTATATTTAGCAGAGCGGCAGGACAGTACATTGAAAAGCTAAACTAACGAATTGGATGCTAATCTGTAATGTTTTATTAGTAATATGGACAAATTTTATAGTAAATAAATAATGCTTATTTTGTTTCTTTTTTATTACGGTTCAAATCAATTACCAGTGGTATGATGGGTTGACAATAATCTCTACGGATACTTAAGGTCAATGAACCACAGTAAGCAATGATTGCTACCGCGAAGTGCTCAGGTGTTTCCGTCCGTGATGGGGTAAACTGACGCCAACTTGCCATTGTGTGTACTGTTAGGTGAACCAGGATTTGTGATGATTACAGGACACACTTGTAATTATAAAGAATATATAAACTTTTCAAAGAACTCAATCGAGATTTACAAATGCTCTGTATTGCTAGAACATTTAAAAATCAATGTTTGTTTTTCTTTGTAAATGAGTATTCTGATGAATATTTCTCTTACTTATAAAAATCGTAGAATTGCCTAAGACAGAAACATTCACTGGAGAAAAAAAACTTGCATCTAGTTCATAAAATACTATTTACAATTATATTTTCCACTTAATGGTAAGCGATTACTGCCGCTTACCATTAAGTGCCACTGCCGCAAATTCCAAATACAACAAGGCGTTCTATATAAAGTCAATTATAGACACTGGAAACGCATCTCGTAAGGACTAAGATGTTCATTTTGAAGTTAAGTCAGTCTTAAGCGCCATCTTTCCGATCCTGAATCTGAGCGTGTTACTTGATAGAAAAAGGTGTGAAGGTAATATCTTTTTATTTATATTTTTGATATATCTTAAACTAAATAAACTTACTGAGGTAGCACCTCTCCGGTCAAACCATATTTGTTAACCTTTGATTACTTGACCGCTTTGCATTTTTTAAAAGAATCAGGGATATCCCATGAAGTTAGTGATGCCTGGCTATCCCACCCCGCTGCATTGTCACGTCTTAGCTAGCCGATCTACGCAGAAATCGACGGGTGAATGACACACTTATTGGCCGGCTTACTCTCGTTAATTGCAATATGCAATACGATACAACAGATATGGTAGTGTTAAAGAACCATGTCTTATGTCAATCTGCTGTATCGTGTGACAGCGAGCGTGTGTGCTTATGGATTACTTACGTATATCAATGTTACTGTGTCTGGAGTATCAGAAATACAGTTAAATAATACATACGATCTTAACGGTTTCTATTCTCATTGGCTCGAACTAGTATCTTTTCCATGTGATTGCCATGGATACGCGCATTTACATACATTTACGAAAACACCTTGACTCAGCGCAGAAATCTAAATTCTACATTTTGATGTCTGTCTGGCCGGGATCGAACCTGGAACTCGCTACGTGTCAGACTGGTAGGTATAGGCGCCAGTAACAACTTACCACTAGGTGGACTGCTGATTCGTTAGCTACTTTAAGTTTATATAGAAAACTATGCGTATATTCTTATGTAGTATACCAAATCATTCAAACTATGTTATTGCCTGTTCTGTCTATTACTATAGTTATATACTTAGTTAGTCAATAGTCGAATTGATTTTTATAGCCACACACGGTACATACTTTACTTCTCACCTTGAAATCGCGGCGCGTAGTGTCATCCTCAATTACTTTTCATATTCAAGGGTCCATATCTTGCATATTGTTAGTAATGTCTAATATTTAACATGTTTTTTTTTATAAAGGTGTGCGTCCATTTAAAAATATCATACACAATATGTTATTCATATTAAATAAATAAATAGTAAGGATATAAATGGCCAGTTACGTGTTATTATGAATGTTCGTCCCAATTTACAGGCCTTTGTAGGACACCTATTCGTCTTACACATTCCTAAGAATTATTTCTATACATTTTTTGTACAGTACAGATACAATAACGCACAGGTACTATACGCTTTTTGAGCAAGGGGTCTAAGGGACGTCCATTGTTGTATTAGACGACACCGAGTCTAGCAGATGCGAGCCGCCATTGTGTCAACTCCGAGAACTGCGCTCTTCTCGGAAACCCATTCGTGCACATGTCCAGTTTAACGTATACCTGCCAGTGACATAAAACCATCGGGCACACAAGCTTTTGTTGATTTTACTATGTAGGAATGTCTTGCACAGGCACGTATGGAGATTATTTCGGCTTTGGAGGTTAATCTTAGAATTGGAAACTAGGGTGAAGCAGCTCTTTCGTTGGAAGGTGTGTTTTCCGGCTTACTTTTGTATGAGGCGACTATCTTAGTCCTCGGAATCAACGTAAATGTGATTGAAGAAGATTGTAAATTTGCTTTCAGATGTCCATAGGCGGCAGTAACCATTTACCATCAGGAGGACTAGATGCTCTTATGCTGCTTCAATCTTATGTAAAAACAATTTGAATACTATAATTATTAAGCTGTGAGATTGAATAATAAAAAAATAACCACGTGTCTCTTCTTTAGTAGCTTGCTCGTCATTGTTCGAGTTGTTTTTATAAGCACCTATTTATAAAAACTCATAAAGAAGTAAATAAGCGGTGTTGTTGTTTTGGTCTCATAGCACAGAACAGGAAGTGCTTTGAGAGTTTCATTCTACAAACTGGAATAAAAAACATAACTGTTTAGTAGCTTTACATTTCAATTAGAACTGCGAGATCGTTTTTTCCTATTCAATGGACAACATCTTGCGGAGATGACCGTCGCTTTGTTGCGATTGTTGTTTGCGATGGTATGAATGTAAAAGAAAAAACTGTGAACACGAAATAATTATTGTTTATTTTTTGTCCAAAATGTTACAGTTATATTATGTGTGCCGGTTTGAGATTCGTAAATAAATTTATATATTTGATCAAAAATTTCGTCTTAATTATTTTAACAAGTTACGTGTTATTTGAGCGTTATTTTGTATATCGTTTATTAGTATACTATATAGGCGTCAGATTGTTACTTGTAGCCGAACGACGTTTAGATATATTTGACTTTGTCTTCACATATCCATAAGCTTCAGTGGTCCGACTTTAGATGGATAGACTTCTTGTCCGCTTGATTTGTATCATATATATATTATACATACGTACATTAAGGAAGCCCTGAGCGTACAAAACACGCAGAGCAGAGTAGAGAATGAAAACATTAATGACAAGTCGTTCCCTTCGAATTGTTACCCAGCGGTGCGGTGATTGTCGCGTTATTTCTGTTGGCCGCGTCGAGCCGTCTGCGTCCAACGCCTGCTTTAGTCATCCCTCTCACCGCTGGTCACGTGCTTGTGACAATCTTCTGATACTATGATATTAGCCTGGGTTTATTAATAGTTAATTCAAAAGTATCAACCTTAATTTTAAACTCAAAAACAAATGATTCTAATGTTTTTTGATTAGTTATGAAAATAATAGTTTGGTTTAAACAATAATGTAAACTTCCTGATAAGTATATGTAACTAATTACGCGTACATTGGTAATTATATAGATACTTGCTGTAATGATATCAAATTATTTATGCTAGAATTATAGGTTATAAATCTTTATATTAATACATGCGCACGAAGATATATTGAATTAGACAAATATGCAATTGTTTACATTACTGAAAATGTGAAAGAAATAATGTACAATGTCTACGTGACATTACTCTCTCTTAATCTCATTTTCACTATACTTGGCGTTTTTATTATAAGTAACTAAAATTACATATAAAAGTTAAAAGTAGACAAAAACTGTGTTCGAATAATGTATGCTATCAAAAACGAAATATTAATTCCCGTATACATATATGATACTCCTTTAAATAGTGTTCAGGTAGAATTTCAAATAGGAATACGTTCATTATCTGTAAAGAGCGTATCATGTTCACGTTCACATGTGTTAATTAAACTGCAGTAAACACCTATGTTAACTGAACGAATCGCGAGATTAGAGCGAGAAGTGTATCGTTACGATGGTGTGAATATAGTTATCGCGTCGGCTGTCGGAAGGTCCGTCAACCTCGGACGGACGACATCCGCTCGGTGACAGCAGATAATGATTGGACGTCATTCGGAACGATGGATGGTGGACGGACGGTGGCGACGATACGACTACGACGTGGGAACGGTTCGCAATCGCCCAATTTAGATCGCGGTTCAAGTTTCCGCGGCGCTTTTACCAATTTGTCTTGGTCAATTTTGCCCTCGATGCTCAAAAAGGCGTCTCTAAGAGATCTAAGTTATGCATAGACATGTATCATATTATTGATATATTGACAGATTCAAGAAAAAGACGAATCTATCAATATAAATATCATTTATTCTTCTATTTCGCGCCATTGCAATTTTTAACTGGTAACTGTTAACTGTTAACTGTTAATCTTGTCTGTAAACTATATTTGTTCACTCTTTAATTACATAGCAAAAAGGATTATTTTCATTCAAATTCAAAAATAATTATGATGGCTATCGTTTCTATTTTTTCCAACTTGAAATTGTTTCACTTTACTTAAAGGTTGCGAACGAATTCGCGTCTGATTTATTTCTCCGTTTTGACTTTAACTATCTGAGTCACATTTTTCTATTCATGCGGGTTCTTTGTCTTGACGACATTATTGTCTTCTATAAACGTTAAGTTATTGATGACATTGTCAACATAGAACACGTTCGCTTTTACTTTTTGATTAAGAAATCCAGTCATTTTGCGACCACCCAATTCATACCGCCTCCAAATTTTTGTGAAATTTAATTAGCTGACTAATTAATGAGATCGATCTAATTAAAATATTTAACGGTCTCATTTCCTTATCGCTTATTTAAAATAAACTGTTTCAAAATTTATCCGTTAATCGATTGGTTTATTTTTAAAGTAGAAAGCCAAAGAAGCCTATTACTATTATTCACTGAATAGTAGCATCTCATCTATATCCGTATTGAAGTACCGTTTGCCACTCTCGTTACTGTTACTCTGATTCGATAGTGATAGAGAAAATAAAGATAACGTTCTCCATTAAAAAGGACCCCCGCTCGTACCGGAGACGACCCCCGACAACATCCGCGAATAAATCCATCCGGTATCAAGATCGTAATTTGTTACGCGATATGCGGTGCGCTATGATCGCTGTAATTTATTGCTGTGTCTCTGAACATGTTGATTTTGTTTAAAGAAATTCGACTTCAATTATAATACGGTTAGGAGCGGAGTGAACTGAGTGTGAAATGAAAAAAAAGTACGATTCAGTTTAAATAAGATAACGACTAACTTACGGATTTGATTCCTTATACTTATGTACTAAATATTCTTCATCTTTTGGGATATTTTCTTCAAGAAAAACACACTTTAAACAAACAAACAAGACTTTAAAACATTAGCATTAGCGTTGTGCATTAAAAATAAAAGTATGTGTGTAACTTTATATGGACACGAAACTTCTCTGCTAACTTTAGCAAAATTTGCCAAAATTCGCTCCGCTTGCAGCGGTAAGTGAATGACACGTGGCCAAACGGCAAGAAATATTTTATTTTTTACTATGTATCTATATATATCAAAGCGATCATATATAAATGGGCGGTATTTTACTTTCAAACAATAATTTATCTCTTTTCTTTGGCATTATAGACATAGGCTCATTCTATTATCCGTTTCACTATAAACCGAGATAAAACGATCTATGCAACATATAACTTCAATCATAATTATCTTTCTTAGATGTACTGCCAAATGCATTATTCTGAATCACACTCAGATTAATGTAAACAATTACGAGGCGAATAGAACGCTTGATATTCTTTAATTAGCCCATTAGTAACCCGATATGGAATATGCGGAGGTGATTTGCATCGTAGATCGATCCTGCCCTTACAATGTTGGATGTAATTAGGAAAATAACAAGAAATCAGCCCTTTATGATCACGATGAAGTCCAAGAAAGTGCACCTAACTCTATTACTGCCCAACGACAGGCTTATGAGCTGCTGTGATTTGATCTGAAGGGTGTGGCAGGTAAGTCATACTTCCCTGTAGCCCCGGGATCAGAATAGTACTATGGTATCGGACGGCAACAGTGGGAGCTCGAACCGTCCAGCCAGGCGACCCCTTGGAAGAACGGCAGTACGTGGAGTCGCATACCGCCGTAAAGACCAGACGGTGCGGAGGGCCTGGCCGCTTACCTGGATCTCCATCCAGGTAATGGGGATAATCCCGATGGGGCAACGCGCTCAGAGGACTCTTGTTGCGTTTCTTTGGAGCGGCCACCGGGGGGGATTTTAGTGCGGTAAAAATCCCACATAACCTAGCGTCGCTCCTACGGTGTCGGGTACCTTTTAAAGGTAGCCCCTCAAAACAAACAACAAACAAAACAAAAAACAAAATAAAGGGAAGTCGTATTTATCCGTTCATTAGGGATTTCCATGGGTAGCAGTGACCACTTGCTATACTTCTATGTTATGGAAAAAACAATGATGATAAGCTAAATTTAATATTATTATTAGCATTACATTTGTTATATAATTATTAATCTAACAAAAAGTTTTACCAAACCTCTTGGTATTTTCGCGAATGGTCTTGTCTTTCTTTATCTTAGTTTGGTTCGTTATCGTGTTTTCGTCGAATAGTTTTTTCATAGTTGCAAATTAAATGCTATCTTTTTTAGTTTGATTATTTTAATTAATACCCACAACTAAGTAAAGCTATCATTTCTTGATTACTTTTAATTTTTTCTTTTAATTTTATTTATATAATAATAACTTGTATAATAGTAATTGGGTACTATCGCAGACAATCAAAGAAGATAAAGCCTGGAATCAGTATGAAAATCAAAATTTATCAATTGGATTGCTCTGACATGCGTTAAAATATGAAATCAATGATGCCAATTTGAATGGATCCAACTATACAGTTAGACATGTTTGTATTTATATGTGTGTATTACCACATTTAAATACAGGACATGGCAGCAAGTAACCGTCCAAAAGAATGCTGGCACGACCCCGTCGCCAATAATAGTCTAATTGGCTCATACAATGTTGCTGTAGGCTTGTGCGCACTCGATGCCAAGCGAATCGTAAAATATAGCTTTAAAGTCTAATGGCTGTTACGGAAATAAAATACTCATATAGATTACTGTATGCATTAAAAAAATTATAACCGAATAAATATTTGTCAATAAAACGATACCATAGAATCGTTGTATAAATTTTATGTAAGGCATAACATAACAATTGTATTTTAGGTATATAATATAATTTGAAGAGACATCCAATTTTATGTATATATTTCCATTAATTCAAAATTCAAGCAAAATTGTGTTTTTTTTATTTGCCATACGAATAGAAAACGTTCTATATATAGGACTAGCTGTGCTCTGCGGTTTCACCTGCTATTACATAAGAAAAAAACAAACAAACAAATATAGCGTGATATTATACAGCCTTCCTCGATAAATTTACAATTCAATACAAAAATAATTTTTGAAATCGAACCAGTAGTTCCTGAGATTAGTTCAACCAAACAAAATACTGTTTTGTAATATTAGTATAGCTTTAAACCGAACAGATGGCAACCCTATCTCTACAGCCTAGCTTCCAGTACACTTACGTTACATGCGTTCATTTTTGCATTGCAATAGTGCTCAAGCCGCCCCTACCCGCTCCGCCAATGACACGCGCGCGATATAACGATCGGTGACGCAAGCACATCGAGAGACAACGGAGCGGTGCCGCGGTACTGAGGGATCTCTATTACCGTAAAAAAAACAATCGAATATCCGAAAACAAACAAAACTATCCGTAACCATAATCGAATACTAATATCTATTATAAAGCGTTCGACTAACTAAACGTAAATGTTTTTAGTAAAGAACGCTCAAAATTGATAAGTAGCTACAACAATAAGTGATATATCTGATTCTGAAATCGTAAAATATTTATTTTTTATTTGGAAATTCCTTAAAAATATAATATCCGTAATCGAAACTATCCGATACAAACCGATAATCCGTAGACGTATTCGAAAAAGCATAATATTATTTTTATATCCGTATCCAGATCCGAAGTTTTATATCCGTGACATGCCTGGTAGGGAGCATGCGTACGCGACGCGTCATTCACATGCGGCCGGAAGCTGGTGCTGTGTGTGTAATGAGAGTGTACGCGAACCTTGTGTGCGTGAGGGAGCTGACACACTTGATCTATGATCTGTTCATCGAACGATTGATGGTTGGCTGTGATGTTTTGCATTATATATGCAATTTATTTTTTTATGCATGCATTATTTATATATGTGTGCACGTCTACGTCATATCTTGTACATACAAGATGTATATAAATGTTAAACGAGGGAGGAAAAAATTGACTTTTGTTTACTAAAATATATCTGTAGTATGCTTATATATAAAGTCTTGTATATATAAATGCTTATTTACGTAATAACAATGGCGTCAAAATCAATTAATATACGAGCATTAAAAAGTTTAACATTACGACGTATATGCTAGAAAACGGCATAGTATGATAGCGCCTTTAGAGAAAATTATGAAGTCATTTCTATACTGACCATTCGCTACTAATAATGTTTTGAGGATCCGCGTGATGTTATGTCTCCCACGTGCACGGTTTCGACTTCAATAATACGATAATGCAACAATCTCCCTACTGTTATGCAACAGCTTCCTGTTGGACAGTGAACTGATTGTATAAGATTGTTGCGATATTATAAATCTGCATGCAGCACTCAACTTCCTTGTAGCGAATTTATATTCCCATTCTGTTTACTGCGAAGCTTTTGCACGACGAATTCCAGTACTGTTATAATGGCCGTGATATATTTTACGATCTTGTATCCAGTAGCTTGTTACGACTATAAAAGATATTTAGGAGAATTTAGGTGACAGCACTCACCCTTGTAGAACTCCTATTATATTTGGATTTTAGCTTGAAATCGTCGAAGAATTAAATCTAGAAACGCGGAAACGTTTCAACCTAGTTTAAGGCAATTTTTTTTTAATGAAATATTAGTAGAAAACCAGCATGCAGTCCACCTGATGGTAAGTGACCGTTACCACTTGTGATCTTTAACCCTAGATAGGCATTTAAGAACTTTTTTATGTAGGACTGTTTGATGCTATTTCTGAGGACTAAGTTCGAATATCAATGTTTCTTTCTTAGCATTACCTTCAAACCATAGTACAATAGTGCACAATAGGGTTTTTATAAGGCATAAATTTTGGTATGGTGCTTCCGAAGATGTACGACAAAAAGGTTCTACCGCCTTACAAATTTGACGTATACTTCGACGAGGTCGACGTCTTTCAAGTAACTAGCAGATGATTAAATCTATATTTATAACACTTGAATTAAAGCACTAGAAGATAAAGTCACTGCAATTCAAATATTTTATAGCAGCCCACGCGGACGTTAAGATCTTTAACTTTAAGTACTCGTATGTTAGTCGGCGACATTCTGCCTGTCGTCGGTACAACAAATGTGTTTAATTAACTTAAGATACACGAGCTGTATCCAGGTACGTTTTGACTCGGTTTATCTAAACTAGTTTATCTATGTTCCTTGGCCTATGTTTAACCGGCCTCGAATGATAGGAATGAATTAAGAGCTTTTTAAGTCAAGTAAGTATATCATTACTATTGTGAGTGGTAGCCTAATAGTCAAAACCGGGCCTCTAAATCGAGGTTCTGAAGCTGGAATCCCAGGCACCACTGATTTTTCAAAATTAAGTGCGTATTAGAAATAATCGTCACTACTTTCGTTGAAGGAAAACATCGTAAGGAAACCTGAGAGTTCTTAAAAAAAGTTCTCAAAGATATGTTAAGTTTACCAATCTGAACTTTGTCAGCGCGGTGAACTATAGCCTAAACCCCTCTCATCTTGAGAAGAGACCCGTGCCCAGCAGTGGATTTGCCAGTTGGCTTGAAGATGATGACATTTTAATTAATTATGTTTTAAATTACAACTAAGTTTTTGTTAATAACTCGTTGATATGTATTTAACATTTCGTAATGTGCGTAAATAATTGCATTTCAAGTTTCATTATCTAGTTGCCTCTAAAGATTTTTTATATTAACTTTATTAGCAATGTAAATACGAGAGCACGCTGATGAGTTTTTGTAATTTCACTCGCTGTAACTGGTTTCTGCCGTGACCCCACGGCCCGCCGTGTGGCAGGCTCGTGTGTGATGTCAATAAAACCTTATCGTCTTGTGAAACTTGAATCTGATTCAACTGGTCTAAGATCATTATCATGAATGTCGCGTATCATTGATGGTCGTTAAGTCTCGAATATAAAAATATTTTGGTAATACGTAATGCAGTTGAATTGCGGTGGATTTTGTAGTTATTTATCTTTGTATTCTATTGAACTACATCATTTATCAATGCATCTTCCCCTTAATGTTAAATATTTCAAACAAAATTAATAACATGATTAATGTCATAAATAACACCATAATATCGAAGGCTAAAGTATCCGATACTTTTGCGTAAAATGTAAAGTTTGAAATCTTATAGTTGCATCCATATTGAAAATCCATTCTAAATAGGTACTTCAAATTCCGGAATGTTGTAAATAACATTATGGTTTGCAACGATTGTTACATCTGTCAATGAAACTTCCGTGGGCAGGTACATCTCGTCGCACTAACATTTGAATTTACACGATTCAAGAATTTATATTCACCTTCCACCACTACAACATCTCAAGAGTCAAGACCAGTCTATTGCACCGTTATAACAGCTTGGTCGCTCCCGTCAATGGGGCTCGGCTGCGTTTGCATAAACTGCCTCATTTAGACCAACTTCATTCATTAAATCGAACGATGATACGAACTCGCCATGTTACAAAACCGGAGTTCATATTTCAATAGCCGATATGACGACCTTGATGTAGCGATGATAGAGTCTCGAATAAATGACTCCGGCTTAGCGAGTTTCTTGTCTCCGGTACATGTATTATAATAGCTTTTATCAGTGTTATTGCTCATCAGAACTAAATCGATAATAGCACGAATCAATAGTTCAATTTTGATATAGAAAGTTACACTATCAGAGGTGAAGAAACACTTGTTGCCGTCTCGATTTCTAAGATTTATCTCAATGTACCTGATTTCAAATGGACCCTTAGTTCAACACCTTGCTCGACAGCAACATTGTATAAGCTTTCAAAACCGTTGTGGAAACGAAGATAAATTCGCATAGTGGGCGTTCCGGCGACAGGCGATTCCACCGTGGAACATTGTTCATAATGTTACCCATTCGTAGTCGTCTATAACGCCCGCGCGTATATTTACTCCATTCATATTTGTTCGGACTTGTGTTACTACCAATTTTATGTTACCCATAACGGTGAATGATCTGTCTATATTGCTTCCTGCCATTAAGTGTTGTTTAACTAATATACAAAATATATACTAGTTTCTAGCAAAATTAATTAGGTGGAACCGGTATATTGGCATCTCAATATTTTTCCGTTTTGCGTCTTATTATAAAACGCGATCAAACTTGTATTCGGAGGCGAGTAATATTTCATTTATACGCTTAAAATTACTTTATTAGTCGTAGAGAAATGCTTTAGTGTCTATTAATTTATTTTTGCATTCGATATATATTAAAATTTTACTTTGTGAATTTCCGGTGGTTGCATCTTCTCAAGCTTTTTCCTTCAGTGATTACAAATTATATATCAATAATATTTAGTCGTGGGAAAGATATTTTACGTGTGTTTTTTTCAGTATTGCAGGTACTTTATATTTCCTCACACTTTTATACGTAAACTTTGTTTTGTTATAACTGCGTGAGACTTTAAGATATCAAGAACATTTAGTATTTCATTTGAGATTTGAACATCCAGAAATACATACGACATTGACGTTGGTAGTGGAATATCTATTTGTAAGTTTCAAGATTTATGGTTTTGGAAGAATGTTACTTTGTAATGTTTTTTCTCTTACTATTTTATTACTGCATATATGAACACTATAAGTATTATCTGTATGTAATATAGAATATCGTATAAAATTAAATAGGGTCGCAGTAGTCATATAAAATAGATTGACAAAAACGTAGCCTATCGTGATATAACAAGATATTGGTCTTAAAAATTAATATGAGTTCATTCTTAGTCTTTTATGAGCTGAATGAAGCAAAAGAGTGTTATAATTTTTCTTTCGAAAATTTTACTGCCGATTATGGTAGGCAATTGAGTATATTATGGTAGCCATTTCTAAAATATCTTTTTGTGGCATCAGAATTGTATAAAATGAGCTTTCACGATATTTTCGAATTACACGAGTTTTACTCCTGCGAACGGCTGTTCAGATCTCAATGAATATAAAACATTTATAAATTTCAACGAGCATATTTTTTATAAATAAAATGTGATCTTAGAAAATATCATTAATTTCGAAACTACAAACGGATACGCCAATATGATTTACTTGTATGAACTTTACTCTTATATTACCATTATATCAATGCATTACCTCTCCAAAAAGCCAAATTTAAACAGCAATGGAGTTTCGCACGCAAAGCGCGCATTTTTATGGCGTTTACAGTAAATTAGCTTTCCAGTATCGTTTACAATAAGCGAGATCTCGAGTTGCAATTACATTGTAACGATCGCCTTTCATTTCGTGCTTTCTTACTGTTTCTTATTAATGTTAAACGTTTTTTGTCTTCTTGTAAGTTTTTGGACTTGTATTAGGTATTCTTGGCCTATTAAATTTAATATTGATGCCTTGTAAATTGCTTGTTATTGACTTTAAAGGAATATAGCGACTTTTATCAATTTTTAATATGTTAACGATCCATGCGGCTTGGTTGTAATATTGACAAAAAAATCGCATGTTGTTACAAATTAAAAATAAACCGTCTAATGTTAATTAACTACACTATGTAGGAATGGTAACGTATGCTGGTACATACGTCGGTCAACGAATTAGCTTAGCTATTCAACGAGGTAATATTGCCATCTTTCTTGCACGTTATCGTAGGGATAGAAATTTGGATGCAGCTTTTTTTGTTTAATATAGCAATTTCTTTATTTTTACATTTTTAAGTTATATTTTAATGCATATAAATGTTTCATTAGTTAAAATTTTGTCACTTTCAAATTAATAAATGGTTAAAGATGTTAGAGTGCAAAAACTTTGTTTGTTATTTACGTAAACTGGATTGATAATAATTGTTTATATGTCAGTGCGTTAATTCTATATTTTTTACTTGTTTTAGTGCGGCACCTATTTATATTATGTTCGTTACCACATATCAAATCAATCAATCAAGCTATTCCGCCAACAAACGAAAACTATATTGCCCGATTGCCATTGTACAAAACGGAAACACCGACGCACAAATCTCAAAATCGAAACGCATTAGGGGGCACTAAAGCGGTATCGGCTCGTCGGATCGGCGTATCGGTAGAAAGTTCGTCCCACGCGGGACAGAGGCGCAAGAGGTCACCCGCCCACGACGGACTCGCGTTTTGTAACTCGAGCATAAGGCCGGATGCACGGTGGAGGTGTGAGGGATGTGTGATAGGTGTTAATTAATTACATTGTCAATTAAATGCGTTACTAGCAAAAAAAAAAATAACTGGCAAACAAACAGCTGTTTCTCTATATTGGTTGGTATATTGAGATTTTTGATACTCATAGCCCCTGTATCGTGGGTAACATGGACACACAAAATCACAAACATCCAGGCCCAGAACAGAATCTAAACTAATCATTCAGATGTCTGTCTGGCCAGGAATCGAACCCGGAACCCACTGCGTATCAGACTGGTATGGTGCCCGCTCCGCTACGCGAGTCGTCAAAGCTTATCATATTTGTCTTTTATTGAAGGCTTCCATGTGGCATATTAATTGGACTGGAAACTAAAATATGATTATCATTAACCATCACCCTGCAATTTTTCAAAAAAACTGGTGCTAGGCTCAAATTGTTCTATCCCTTTATTGTTTCAATTGAAGTTTGATTCATTGCGTATTCATTCGCTAAGTTATGTATCCTTGGCGAGCATTGTGATACCTTGGAGCGTTTGAAATTTTAATTTGTTCCTGTATAAGCCTTGTCTAGTCAGTTTAATCAATTCAATGAAACGCAGGTAATAGGTTTTTGTTTTGAAATATTTAAATAAATTCACAAGTAGGTACAACAAAGTTAGTATTAAACGGGACTCGCTTCCACTGGATGCCAGCTCAACTCTCCGGTGCAGCAATTGCTATTATTGCTGGTGTAATTGATGATCGTTGGTGAATACTGCGGGGGAGGCGGTGTGAGTGCGGTCCATTAGCGAGATGAGCCGGGGGTGGAACGGCTAGAGCTTTGGGCACTGTCATTATGCATGTGCGTAATCGTTGCACACTACACTTTATCTATCACTTTTGTCGTCCCTGTTATTATATCACTCCACTAGCTGTGCCCCGTGGTTTCATCCGCTATTACATAAGAAAAAAAACAAAGAAACATAGCGTAGATGTTTCATAGCCTTAGCCTCCCTCAATTCTACACAAAAATAATATTTCAATTCGAACCGGTAAGTTCTGAAACTAGTGCCTTCAACCGAACAAATAAAATCTTCAGCTTTATAATATAATAATATATATATTAGTTAAGATAATGACATATATTGTGGGATAAAATTGCCATTTCCGTGGTGTTCTTCTTAAAAGAGATAAGAAAATAAGTCAGGCCTGCCTTATTGATTACTTAAACTTAGTGGAGTATCCTTCAAGAATCCTCAGCTATATATATGATCAAATTCTCTCTTCACTTCCATCTAATTACTTTCTCAATTATTTATAGGAGTCGTGTCAGAATCGTCAGTGGGTTCTAGTGACATTAGTAACAATTCTAAATTCTGCTCAAACCGCTATAATAAATATCAGCCGCTTAATTGTCAGCGATAAGAATTCACATTCTTTTCTTTCGATATCTATTTGATTTTTTAGTGATATCAATAAAGTTTAATCAAACGGGCATAATAAATTCACCCGGCCCACAACGAAATAAACGTATGTGTGGAGGTGGATAGGTTAATGTACATTTACAAATTGTGCCCATTTCAAAACCACACACACATGCATAGTGCATACATCGATTTTATTAATGAAAGAAGAAAAAAAACACAAAATGTCCAACTAAAATTCGACCTACGTAATCGGCTCACAGTTAAAATATTAAACTATAACGACTTAAAGTTAAATTAATTACGTGTTTTATGGTTCCGAGACATCGCTTGTGGGAGGGACGGGTATGGGTGCGGGATTAAGGAAATGTTTTGAATTTATATAGCTTCATGTGATAAAACTGTTTTGTGTTGTTCGACAATAAATTAACGGATTTTATGTTCCTGTTTATAAAGTGTCATGTCGATTTGTATATTATGTATGACTTCTATGAAATGCAGATTGCAAACATGTTCATCAATTTTAAATTTAAATTGACTTACTACTTATTTGCCTAAGCATTCAAAATGTATTTTTACACACATAATATTGCGAGAAAACTGAACTACATAAATTGTATGAAATATGTATCTCCCGTCCTTTTGAACGTTCTCCCGTGCGATTAGTTGGGAGATGGGAGATGTTCACAGACCGTACTCATTTTTCTCCGTATTTTTTAGATCAATATTTGTATAAATCGATAACAAAATTTCAATACAAAATTTTACAAATACATTTTATATCCGAGTTGAGTTGAGAGTTGAGAGTTGTTATACGCAGATGGAGGATGCTGGCGATATCGTGTCGCGTGCCGGGTCAGAGGTGGGCGGCAATCATTACCGACGCATAAATATAATCTGCCCGTCAAATACGGACCGTCATTAAGAAATGGTGTTTTAAAACGTTGACCATCTTTATATGCTAATGATTCGGCGACGCCATTATTGGAAAAGTAGTGGAAGTTTTTGTGAGGTGACAATCGAAATGTCAGAAGGCTATGCGATTGTAGATCGACTCGTGTGCGCGATTGCACTTTCAAAATCGTTAATTATGTTTTAATGCTTCGTGGGTTCACCCGCTCCTACATAAGAAACAAAGAAACAGCGTGATGTTACATAGAATATAGCCTTCCTCAATAAATTGACTATTCAACACATAAATAAATAATTTATCAATTCGACCCAGTAGTTCCTGAGATTAGTGCGTTCAACCAAACAAACTATTCAGCTTTATAATATTATATACTAGCATAGAAGTAAAAATATTTTCACTTGTTATTGGACTGAGCATTTGCAATGAAATTTGTGTTTTGCGAGTAGTTCCCAATATAAGGAAGAAATACAAAAACAATATCAATATTCCTTATATGAAGTTCAATATTATTTTCTACTAATTTTCTACCAATTACTGAGAGTATGTTTATAATTTCAAAACTATTACCTTTTATATGCTTCAAACATATAGAGACACAAACCGTCTTTCAAAATTATTGTTTTAATATGTTCATGTATCTCTTAATTGCCAAATTATTTATTTTTCTTCAAACTAAAAATATATGTGACAGTCACGTTGCAAACTCGATCCGCGGACGGACCGTTGGCTGTGACTAATATAAAAAATATAAACAATGTTCAGGATTCCACTGTAAAAATACATTATGAGTAACATTATAAACATAATAGTGGTTGACATATTTTGCACGATGTATACATTTTAATCTATGTAACATGCACCTGTTACATAGAGTCATTACGCACAACTTATTCTTTGAAATTTGCCAAGAGCCATGATAATTCCTTTGGCGCTGTCAAGCGTCAGCGTTAAGCGGATTTTGACTACAATTCGCGCAGAAATTTCGTGACCTCAAAAGATCGGACACGTTATTTTTGGAAGTTCGAAGTAGCAAACGAACATGCAGTCCATCTGATGATAAGTGGCTCCCGCCGCCGATGGACATCTGTAATCATCCCCAGATCAGGGTCTTACCTGAGGTTGTCCACAGCTGCGTTTGTACTTCTGAGGGTTAAGTTGGAAACCTCGGAGACTATATGCTGTTATTGGAAATAGGTCCGACGACCCGCGTGGCTGAGCGGTTACCGTGCCGGTCTAACGCGCAGTGGGTCCCGGGTTCGATTCCCGGCCAGACAGGCATCTGAATGATGAGTTTAGATGTCTGTTCTGGGTCTGGGTGTTTGTGTATTCGTCTTTGTGT
>DWNE01003129.1:0-17294 GCA_018249875.1 Cecropterus toxeus | reverse complement strand
GGAATTTAAGCACCCCCAATATGTGTAAATGTACAATTTTTTTAGCCCAACGAAGTGGGCGCGGGTCTGCTAGTTTTCTATAAATAGCTTCACATTTTTATGTTAATTTCAGTAAAATTGTAAGTTTTGAAAATTGCAATTTTCCGCTTTAATTTTTTTGTTTATTGAGGCGTTCCAACTTAGTCTTCAAGGATAGCAACGCATCTGTGATCTACTTAAGTAGGTAACACTTTTCTTATCTGTAGTTAATAACGGTTACCTTTAGATAGCAGTTACTTATTATTAAATTAATTGCATGCTCGTTAAATACTTAATAAATGCTATTATAAAATAACAATGGTGATGTCAAACATCGAACGATCCAGAACATATAGTGTCAACTATCCAATTGTTGACCGTACTTTCAAGATTTACCGATATATAAAAACATATAAAAAGTAAGTTAAATAAAGCTTCGAAAAAATACAGTTCAATAAATACATATCAGGAAACAACAACATTGGAAACTGTGTACAGGAAATGACTTCTTACATCCGTTGTTTCCGTATGAGACGCAAAAATGGAATGTTTATAGAGGCCACGAAATCCGCTTTCAGCTTCACACATTTAGAGCAAGAGTTGAGCGTTAAAAAGTAATGTGCCCATCCTATAATGATACGGAATTACGAAGCAAAGAAGTGAAATTAGCTAACCGTTCGGCCATGAGACACTCGCTTGTCGCTCTAAACAGCAGCGTAATTTCAGCAATTATCTGCAATTTCGTGGCCTCGTAATGTTTAACGTTTACACTCATGCTTCCAGCGATAAGCGACGCTTGTAGCGAATGTTTTGTGGCCCTCAGGTTATAGTTCTGTAGCACAGATTGTTTGGTTTAATTATGTATGTAAAAAACAGTAATTGTTACTTAAAATTATGTTAACTTCCCTTAAAGTGTGTTTAAAAAATAAAGACGCTTTAAAAATACACTTTCTACACTCATAGCCCCACACTAGGATTTTCTCCTCTGTCGTGGGTGCCATGGACACACAAACACGAGTACACAAACACCCAGACCCAGAACGGAAATCTAAACTCATCATTTAGATGCCTGTCTGGCCGGGAATCGAACCCGGGACCCACTGCGCGTTAGATCGATATGGTAACCGCTCGGGCACGCGGGTCGTCACGTTAACTATAATATCTTAAAGTTAGTAATACCCTTTGAATTTCAAGAGTACTTTTGTCTAATAGGGTTCAAGAGATAGACCTCTGTGACAGACGGACAGTCAGCAAATAATTTATAATAAGTTCCCGTTTTATCGTTCTTGCACGGAACTCTGATTTTTTTATAGTTTTCTTGTTACATTCTTTTATCTTATAACAGATGTTCTAGATAACTGATGATTTGAAGAACTACACCTTTATCCTTTAGGTTGATATCGTTTTATGTAATTTAATCAGCAAACGAGCACGCAGTCCAGCTGCTGGCGAACGCTGCGAGGATTGCCTAATCAGAAGGATCCCTGAATCATTTGTGCATCCCTGAAGACTTATCATTATTGAGTAAGTCTGACTACATCCTATAAAGATCATATTAGTACAAATTATTAAGATTTTTTTATTAAATCCTAAAACGAATTCACCAATGGTAGTGGAACTTGTCATAAACATGCTTTTGAACCAGCCATAATTAATACAATGAGGACGTAAATGAAGTAACTCAAAATTTTTGAAAATTAGGTTAAATACTTAAAAGTATACCCAATAATATAGTCAATCTAGGGAATAAAAATGATTTTGTGCAAGAAGAGGAAAACGTAAATGTTGCGTCTTTTTAATAACGGTGCTCTTCAAAACTCCCTTTAATGCGAACGCAATTTTATTTCGACAAAATGAAAATTTTGGATTGAGCCCTTTTTTCATTGCGCATTGTAAGGACCTGTTACACAGGCTTAGTTTAGCTTAACGAGTGCTTAAGTCGCATCGCTAGTAAATACATATGATTACTTATTAATTACACCGAATTATATTAAGCCCTTACAATTCTCGAACGAACACGCGGACAGTAAACATAATACGTTTATTAGACACAATAAAAGCAGCTCCTAACCAGCCAATATCCGGGTCTAAAATATTCACGGCGACCACAAAATTCAATTTGCACGTTCAGAAAACGCTTCTTACTCTCCCAGACATACAAAATGAAAACATGCTTTGAAAAAAGTGGGGGTGTTCAGCGCCAGGAATTAAACTTGGGGGTGGGAGGGTGCAAGATGTGGGGAAGATGCTGGGATGATTAATTATTAGTTTGTGTGTGTTCCGAAGATACCGGTATCGTTATCGCTGTGTGCGTTAGACGTGTGTTTTTATTAATTATAAGAAATTAAAGAATCGAGCTAGCTGTTTCTTGTTGCGTATTTGTTTGCTTAATTAAATTGCTTCGTAATTTGATTGGGTTTTTTATATTGATTTAGATTGGTATGTTATCTTTTCTGGTTGTTTTTGGACTGTTGGACGTTATCTTATTTTCGTAATGCAAAAGAACATAATCCATTACATTCCTTGTGTTGCGTTTTTGTTTCTTAATAAGATTGGTGGGTAATTTTATAGTTTTGTTCATATATTTTTTATACAGATTTTTTGTACACATTATCTATTGATCTTATAGTCGTTCTGATTAACGTTATTGGAACATGTTATTTATACACATTCAATTTGTTTTAGTATTTAAATATGACTTTAAGTACACCAGTTTGGTCCATCATTGGGCTTATGTCCAATTTTCAGAATAGGTTTAGACCGTTCACCACGCTACCCAAATGCGAATGGGTAGACTTGTAATCTTTGTGATTTATATTTTTTTATCACATTAGGTTATAAATCAAAAAAAAAATATACCTAATGATACTGTATAATAAGAATATGCAGTTCGTTAAAAATCTTAAATCTACAGAAATCGAACCTTTCATCTTTTGTTTCGCCGATGGCATCTATAACCGACTCCATGTAGAACAAAGGCTCTACCTCGAACAGGACGCAAATTGGTTGCCACTCTCGAGGACTAAGGTTTTTGTTTCATCATACATCTACACCCTTCCACCAAAAAGAAATAACTGCTCGCTGCTGTTACAAATAGGTGGTGGTATCTCACTGTTCCATATTAGTTCTACCACCTTTCAAAATTATTCTCTACTTGCTCTATTTCGCTCTCTCTATTTCTTTTATTATTTTATTTTATTTGGACAACATACAGTGATTTGTAACTAGACTTACTAACAATACCATTTATTTGTTTTCAAGCATTGGTTAATAAATTTAAAAAAATGCAATTATGTTTATAACTATACATTTTGAGAATTTTACGAAAACCAACATCGATTTGTCTAATTCTAAAATGAGACAATTTCCTAACCGTGTCACCCAGACGCCGCGATCCCGACTTTGTAAGTCAAAAACAAGTCGGGGTGAACAGCCCTTTTAGCAAACTGTCTACCTAAAATAGGTACAACGATCATAACAAGTACCTATAACGTATACGGTTTTTGAACCGGTTTTCAGGTTGAAAGAATACATTGTTTTTAACTAGTAGCAAACGAGTGTAGTCCTAAGTGGCTACTGTCGTCTATGGACATCTTAAATCGACTTCATATAGGATTTGAGTTCTAATTGAGGTCGCCCACAGATTCATTGCTTCCTCTGAAGGCCAGGCTGCAACGCCATATGTAAGTGTGTTTCGTTTGTCTCATCTCTCGACTACACAACAGAGCATAACAGTCTTATAGAGCTTATAGGGCAAAAAAAGTGGCGATGATACCTTTGGCATGAAGCCACATGGGGTTTAAAGGACGAGGTCTTGTACACACATCTTTAATTTTGACTTTGATTTTGAAGGACATCAAACAGCGACGTGACACATATCATATTTCAGATCATCAGATCATTTCATTAGAAACCTAGGACTTCCAGCTTTAAGCTAATAACAAAGAAAGCTTTCAAAATAATTTAATTAAATTGAACCGAATTGTGAATCTAAACCATTCTGATCCAACTGAAGACACACAAAAAAAAACCGGTCCAGCCGTTTAGGAGTTCAGTGACATACACACGCACAGAAGAATTATATATATAATAAGGCAAAAATATTTGTGGAGGTAGTGCCTTCGAAATTGAACCACAAAGTTTTCTATCAACATTTAATCATCGCAGTCCATGACGAAAAGCCTTAAATGTTCTTCTTATATTTACAGACTTCTCTCTACACAGACAGTAAGTTAAAATTTCATAACATTAGAGAAAGTTCCATGCAACGCAACAAGTGGATGTACAAACATTCTCTATATAGAAAACAGGACGGGTGCCAAGTCGAGCACGTTCGAGCGACATTGGGTTCAAAGTTTGTGACGTCAGCTGAACCTATTTTGACATTACTTTCTCGCAAGGATAGAGTTTAGTTATAATACAAAAACATTTTTGAGATGTATTTAAATATTTTAGTCCCATTGCTGGGCATGGGTCCACTTTCAGACTGTTCAAGTTTGGATCATAATCCCAGCAGTGGGACAATAATGGATTGATAATAATTATATCTGGAGACTATATAGGATAACACTTCCCCTGTTACCAATGGCTTGTGTACTTGATTGTTCACAAGTGGTTTAGCAGGACTTTTTGATTTTTGCTTATACCCTTGTTCCGTATGTGAAATCACAGGCAGATGTACATAAACTTACATAATTATATATTCATAAACTTAAGTTGGACATTTTTTAGTTGTGGTACCGTATCAACTCATAGTGCTTCGACGCTACAACCTGATGTTGAAATTAGCACCACAGAGAAACAATAAAAATATTACCTGAAAGTTTATTGTAATTCAATTCATATAAAAAAAATCGGCCAAGTGTAAGTAGGATTCGTGCACGACGCGTTCCGTACCATATATTAAACTACAATAAATCACATTTTTGTACGGCAGCTCTATTAAATATTTATTTTATTCTGTTTTTAGTACTTGTTGTTACAACAGTAGCAGAAATACATCATCTGTGAAAATTTCAGCTGTCTAGCTATCACGGTTCATGACCTGGTGACAGACAGACAGACGGGCAGCGGAGTCTTATTAATAGGATTCAGATTTCACCCCTGCAGTACGGAACCCTAATAAAGATTATAATAGGAAAATATTTTTATTAATTTCAGCAAATTGATGAACTTCGTGGCGGAGCGGTCACCACACCGGTCTGCCACGCAGTGGGTCCCGGGTTCATCCCCGGACAGACAGAAATGTGAATGATGAGTTTAAAATTCTGTTCTGTGTCTGGGTGTTTGTGTCTTTGTGTGTCCATGGCACCCACGACACTGGCGAAAATCCTACTGTGGGGCTATGAGTGTAGAAGGCGTTCATATTTAAGTTATTTTTATGTTAAGTTATTTTGATTTTTCGTATCAGTTATGCTTTTTTATTCCCACGCGATTGTTTTTGTAACAAAGTTTATGTTATATGTTAATTAATTTTGATTTTGCATATTAGTTAATTGCTTTTTTATCCCCACGCGATTGTTTTTGTAACAAAACTTGGGTTTAATTTTGTCCCGCCCCGTGTGAGTTCATAAATGTTGCGGCAAGGCGAGGTGGTCCGGAAATTTTACTAAAATATTAAAATGCAAGCTTAAATTATTGCTATGATTTTAATTTCGCTCTAGACACGGGTCACTTGATGTAAGGACGCTTTCATATTGTATAAATTCGTTTTTGAAACACGTAAATATATCCAGGTGGTAGAACCTGTGTAGTTCCTGGTAATGTACCTGGTGAAGCAGTTCTTGCGTGAGGTGGAAGGGTGTGGTTGCCGGCTCACTTATGAGGCGATCATCTTAGTCCTCAGAAGTAGCAACGCATCTGTGATCGATTTCAGATGGAATCTTTGTTCTATATGAAGTTGCTTACAGATGACCATGGGTGGCAGTAACCGCTTACCATCAGGCGGACAGCATTCTCGTTTGCTACTTCAATCTTATATAAAAAATGCTTATCGCTAAACTAAATTTAAAATATAATTTTAAAAATTTAAATAAAATTGTTTGTAGATATTCATGCTGCACATGTTCATGGTGCACAGATACTCCTCCAAGATAAGGTTTTACCAAATCGTTACACACAATAATCACATTTGCTAACATGCTGTTTGTAAGCTGTTTTCAACCGTCATAACAAAATTCGAATATAAAAGCAATTAGGACGCTCAGAGTCAAAACCTTTGAATTTTCAAACAAGCGTTGTCAAAGCCACACAAAGAGATTCGGATGTTACATAGAATTGTAAGTAAATAGAGCCCTAAAAACGTATGTGTACTTATATAGATACGTTATAAAAATAACTATTAGACGTAATTCGTAAAAACAAACAATTTTACGAACGAACGTACGTACATTTTTTTTACAAAATAACTGGGAAATAGACGAATGTACAAATAAATTATGAATTACACACGAATCCTAATAAGTCGTAACAAGTTATACCCCATAATAGTGGTTACCAGTAACGGGTTTAACATATTCATAGCCTCCTAATACTAATAATTTTCATTGGTGTGACTTCATACTTTATTTACTACCTTTTTTCAACACCACCTGCCTCCGTCATTTTTGATACGGTAAAAAAAACATGTGTGAATCCAGACCATTAACTATGTAACATAAACCATTGAATTTAATCCAAATCTACTCCGTGTATTTGTCTGAAAGAGTAACAAAGATGCAGCCATCCGCACTAATTTTCACCTTATTTAATAACTATTTTGGAACATAACCAAAAGGTATAAATTTGAAGTTAAGCTTAGCTTATATCATGCCAGCAAATTTTTATCAAAGTAGAATAGTTTGAAAAGATTATAATACGGGAAAGTATGTAACTTTGACTATAAATGGCTGTAATCAATTGAAGAATTAGCCATCAACGTGTTTAATTTAATTAATTTAATAACTCATGAGCTAAAATGCAAGAAGCCAAACCCGGAAGAACAATATTTATAAGATAATAAGTTATGTTATAATGGCAGACAGACATTTAAAATATATAAACAAAATGTGTACACCCCCTAACTGCAGTCTCTGCGTTTTGTCTTTTCACGGCTTCAATTTAAAATTTTATTTCCCCGCTTGACCCAAAGGGGACGGCGGGGGAGGGAGACACTCATTATGACCAATTTTACCCCACTGTTTTTCCTGCCATTGTTTTAGCTGTGATGGCTCATTTCTGTCTTTCATTCAAGTTTTTGTTGAGACTAAGACTTGGGAGGACTTATTTTGATTTTTTAAATGACAATTAACCTGTAAATAGGTCGCGTGAGTCTTACGAAATTTGGATGGAAAGTTTTGGTGCATTTGTTGATGTGTCGCCCGATTAGTGGAGCAACTGATCTTCAAACGTATCAAGACGACTCAAGATCATAGAATAAACTGGTATTGCGTATCATAATCTGAAGTAAATTTTTTTTTTATCACTTTTAATTGATCGTACGATATTTTGGACGAAGATGATACGTACTTTATAAAAGGTAATTAGTGTTATTATTAGGATATTCGACAAAATATAGGTAGGTATCTAATAAGTTTCTAGTCATCGAATGTATTTATTAAGCTCAATTTCTAATGTTCTTTAAAAATTTAGGGACATATTAAGTTAAGGATATAGCAGAATACTTTAAATAAAAATACCTACCCAATATTAATTAAACATTAAAAATCAATATCAATCGAAAATTTACTTAAAGTAAAATTAGGCATATATTCATTCAAATATTTGTCTAAATTTGATCAAATATAACGTATACAGGTGTTCATTTGGCCAACGACAAAACATCCAGATGAGGTGTCCGAACGCTCGCCCAGGGCAATTTAATGTGGAGCTGTATTGATTCCCAGCATTCTTCCACACGGGCGCGGAGGAGCCGCCCCCCCCCCGCCTCCCCCGGATAAGCGTCGCGAAGATTTTAGGCACTCCCTTCGATTCTTATTACCGCTTGCGCGCTGAAAAATTTGACGCGTTCGAAATTCGAATTTGAATTTAACGATTGTTAGACTAAGACTTGAGTGAATTTTTAATTTTAGAATTGTTTTATATTTTTTAGAACCTTGGATAATTGCCGTGAAATGTTCCGTTGGAATTTTGACCGTTCATTCAAATTCGATGTTGGATTCGCATGGGGGGTTAGGATTTAAAATTTAGATTTGAAATTTGGAATTTTAGAACTGTAGTTGCCGATTGTCTTTTTTATTTTGAATATTCATTTCACTCGTTATCACCTGCCTGTTTTTTAAATGGTAGGATTTGACCGGCCTGTTTTTTAAATGGTTGATTTTTTTATAATTCACTACCGTCGATATCCCTGTAACAAGCTTCATATAGAACAGGACTTCTATTTGAAAACAATCACACATGCGTTGCTACTCCCGAGGACTAATATGGTCTCATATAAAGTGAGCTAGCAACCACACCCTTTTACCGAAACCCAAGATCTACCCTGGTAGAACCAAACAGTAAATGTACCATACCTATAGCATATCGTTTTAATCCAACAAAATGATTATTGTATATTTGTTACAAAGAAATAAAAAAAAATATCCTGATTTCGTGTATTCCGAATATGACACAGAAAAACTTAAGTTTAGTTTTAGCTAAGTAACAAATTTTGTGCAGATAGTAATAAAAAATTATGTTCGTTTCTTTTAAAAACAAATGTTTATTTCTTTTTTACTATAAAATGTTAAAAAAGTAAACGCCGTGCATACTATCATACGTTTGGTAAATCACTATAAATGAGACAGAACATTACGCTGCAAAACATCAACCTGTTACTTCTGAAAAAAAACAAAAAACCAATAAAACGAAACAAAAAATCCGAAAACGTATTTAGTATTCGCAGCCTCTCGAATACAGTTTACCGAAACTATTGTCAAAACAAACTGAAGTCACACGAAAAAATATGTGACAAAGCGGTCGTTTAAAACGACACACAAAACGAGAAAAAACGATTTTCGAGCTGAAGCCGATTTTCCGTTTATCCACTTCGTTTCGTTATGGCGTTCGTTCAAGGGAATTTCACTTTTATGCCGTCGCGTTAAAGGTGAGTTGGGCGGCATAGTGAGATGAAAGTGTAGCCGAAATATCTGCCCATTGAAACAATGTACGTCCACGTGACGTAATAAACTTGTTTCCCCGAAACTGTGGCGCAGTACAGGTGGAACAGTATGCGAAAGAATTTTATTGCGAAATCAATAAAAATGTGTGTGCCAAAGCATCGTTGACTGACATGCATCAATAATGTCAACCAATCTGACAACAAATAAATTGCACAAACTTTTTACTAGATAAAATTAATTTTCTAAATACCTAATTTCCTAACTAATTTCCTAATAACCTAATTTCCTCCACATAATTTAATTTAAAATTGTCAACTGTCTTCAACCAACATTTTTCTTAAACAATAAAAGTATGATTAAAATTTTCATCATAATTAAAAAAAATGAAGAAATGTAGCGTTTGTACATTTTTTTATTTATTATTTACAACAAAATTTTATTATTTTCGATTTACTAATATTTCATAGACTATTCCTTAATAAAATTAAATAAAACATAAATTAATACTATCATATAAATTAACAAAATATAATAAATGTACCTACATAATTAGATTTATTTAATTCTAAAAACTTAAAGAATAAGTCGCATTAACCAAAAATACATCGTAAAAAGATATTTGACTAATATCAAGGTGCACTTCTATAAATCTAGGAGATGAGCAGCATCCTCTTATGTAACATGAACACCCACTGGCAAAAACCCTTATTAGGGAATATCCATCTCCATCCAGCAGTAGACAAAAGACCTATGGATAGATTAATGAAAACTATTGTAGTGCTTTGCCAAATTCATTCTGAAAACGCATTAAAGTTATTTCAACTCAGATATATAATAACGGACCTACTGTCTCTTCTCTCCTGCACAGTGGCAGCGATCAACAAAAACAAAGCCGTGCAACAGGTACGTTCCCAGCAAATACTCGAATGGGACTCGCTTTTGGGACATTATGTAAATGTTTCTCTACAAAGTTACAGATTAACCGGCTTTGGTTAAATAGATTTTACAAACGACCCTCTCACCTACTTAACTTACAAGATTTGAATTGATATTTAACATACATTTTTTTTTGTGGAGTAACATTCTAAGTAATAGTGAAACAGCCTGTTAATATACATATATTATTATTGTATCGCGTGGGATCACAGATGCGTTACTATAACCACTGAAAACTAAGTTGGGAGAATTTGCAGATGAAAAAAGGGCTTCTAAGAAAAAATACACAACCATTTTTATTTTCGAGGGTTGAAGTCTTACTATTTCTAAAAATTTGCCCCTCATTTGAAGGATAAATGAATATATTTATTTATATTTTGAGAGGGAATTGAGAATAATGTCGTATGTCGAAGACCGTAATGTCCTACCCAAAATGACAGACTAAGTTGGATCATTTGTTCCCGTTAATCTAAATTACTTTTCTGTGCTCAACTTGAATCTATCACATAACCTCGACATCTGAGGACTAAGTTGGAACGCAATAACTTCTTCCTCACTTCAAATCAGAACGCTGACATTAAGTTACTAGACTACACATTAATTTTTATTTTATAAACAAAATAAATCTCTCATTAATGTACAAATATTTAATACCGTAAGTCCTTTATAGTGTACTGTGTACTCTCTGTGTACCAAAAAATCCAAATACTTTTTGTTTTTACTGAAATATAGTAACGATAATCCAAAAGTAAATCTGAAAATATTTGGCGGAAAAAGCGTTTATTTTAATCCAGCCCGTAATGGATATAGGGCAGTCGAATTCAAATGAAATTCCGCCGATTCAAGAGTCATATTGCGAACGAGTAGCGAGTAATACGTTGCGAGCAGTTTAATAAACATGATTACAAAAAGACAAACCCGAATCTCTTGCCGGTTCCGATCCGATAAAAAAACCTTTCATTACATTTAAATAACTTTTTTCTAAGTAGTGTTATTTCTCTTACACGATTTCAGTATTTTTAAAGTGACACCTGTAAATTTTAATTGATTTGAAATAAACTAAAATTACCAAAACCAGTTACTATTAATTGGAAGGCTAAATTAGAATTTGCAATTAATTAGTCAACTTTACGTTGAATACAGAGGCACTAAATATAGTAAGCGTAGTGTTGATGCTGCCTTAATGTAATTATAGAGAGCTCTATTCCCTGTCTAAGTGTTCTCGGGCTCTCTAGACTGACCTTTAATCTTCAGTATAATGTTATACTGTTTTAGGAGCTGTAGGGCTATAATGGATTAGGAATATGGCGATTTTATCCTGATGGTTATTATTGTTAGTTAGCGAAAAAATGTCTCAGATTTTTCACTTTATAATTTTAAGGGTTCTGCAATTTAAAAATAGGCTTGGAAGTTCATCTATCCCCGGTTGTTTTTACGTAAAAAAGAAAGGTCCTTCTGTTTTTCGATTTTTTTTCACGACTATACCAAAGCGGGTCTGAGCCCAATAAACCCTCCCTCCTCCTCCTGATACAATATTACAATTACAATAACCTCCATCTTAAAACATATTCACCATAGCATGATATAATTTTATTTTGATATAAATGCTTTTAAATTTTAATAGCTTTCATACCAATATTCTCTTATACCTGGTCGTCAAACATGTCGGTGAAGCTTTCAAAATTTATATTCAAACATTTCGAACTCTTTATACGACACATATTAAAGTTAAATATTTGAATTTTAAAAATGCGTGAGTGTACCAATATTTGAATTCAGAATTTGGAACTCTATCGCGAATTTACATCTTTTAAAATTATTAACTTAAAATTTTGCAGTTGAATAAATTTTGTAATATTTGATAAAATGAGATGTTAAAATTTATGCCGACTAAATATGACACATTATTCAAATGAAGCCACGAATGTTTTTATTGAAGTTATCTTTCGAAATATATAATTATTTAATATTTTTTTCACAGAATACTGTACAAAAATACTTAATACTAAAAATAATAAATTCGTTTTTATTTAAATACAATAACGATATGTTTAAGTTACTGTATATCAAAATTTAAAATACCGACGAAATAATACGATATTCGAGTGAAGCGACGAATGTACATCGGCGACGAACTTCCGCCTGTTGAATTCGTCGGACTAAGCGGCGTTTTGCTTCCCGCGTAACTTTAAGTTATTTTGTAACTTGTTGGAATAATAGGATGAATAAATAGTCTTCTGGCAAAATGAACTCGCATTATTATGCTTATAAGGCAAAAAAGAAATTTTATTACACTGAATACAACCAGATACAATTTAAAATATAATAATTTTACAATAAGTATTACAGCTTTCCATACATATAAAATTAAAAACTTCCAATTTATTTAATTCTGTTACTGTAAAATAAAAATAGTAATTTTAATATACAACAGAAGTAAAGCTAGATTTTTACAGCAGATAATATTAATTTTATATACATTTTTATTTAACAAAATATTCAGCTAGTTAATAAACAAGATATATACGTACTACTGTGTAGTCCTTTCTATTCTGTTTCATAGACGAAACCGTCCATACAATTTTGGTGTAAACCGACGAATGCGTAGGGACGAAGTTTCTGATAAATTATACTTACAGAACTACGCTCCATTTGGTGTATCTGTACTAAATTGTTCGAAGTAATTGTATATATTAACTTTAACTAAGCTATATGTTTCCATAAAGTACTGAGTTTAGTTTAGTTCCGCTCGTTGGAGTTACGTCAACTCAATGCTCAACTCAACCCTAACTGTTGTTTTTTTTTTGCTATTTTAGTTAAATTAGGCCTCTAGGGGAGGGAGGAGAAGCCTAACAATATGAACTTTAATATTATACCTTTAATAAGTTTTACGATTGTTTATTAATTAGGATTAATAGCAAAATGTAACATTTCGATATTTGCGAGATCGATAGATCAGAACTTTGAACCCTTACGATTCCGAAATAGGCTCCCTTTACATGTTATACCGGTACATACCTACTACATACCAGTACATGATTTTAACAAGTGTGAAATTTTAAGTAGTCAACTATTTGACCGGGGTTCTATACATCACACTTCAGGGTGCTTGTGTCTTTGTGTGTATCCAGGGCACCCACGACCCAGGAGAAAATCCTAGTGTGGGTGAGTTTAGATAGAACGTAGCGTATAAATACATAGCCCAATACAATTGCTATTTGAAAATTGAATATTTGTTTTATGTAAAATTCATTGAGTTGTGGCAAAATATTTGAAGTAAATACCAAGCACTTTAAACTTTGACATTTATTGCGCGAACAAATTTGTCGTAACAATCTAAATTCGCAACCTAAACGGACAAAGGCAAGTCGGGAACTGTAGTCCAGAGCAGGTTAGCGGTGTTACCTATTTAACATTTTAAGTGTTCTTCAGCTAAATTGTACCGAGCTAATTGTGTTTTCAATTAAACTTGGCCAACAATAAGACGCTTTGTTAATTAAATAATTTATTAAAGTAAGCTCAAAGAGTGAAATATCGAAGCATAGATATTGTAGACGAATTATGTTTTAGTCATGCTGTAACTAATTAGTTTCTGTCGTACGTTTGGAAGTACTAAATGGTTGTACTGATGGTTCATGGTTTGTTATACTAGGTTATTTTTTGTATGGATAACTTTTTTTTGTATAAAGAGTGAGTCACTTTATAAAATCCCCGTAATTTTGAAAATCTATCGATGTGTGGATGATGACGTATGATACCTATGATATAAATTATTAAATAAATCCTTATTTTATCCTAAAGCCGCAAGATTAACAGCTATGGTCCTAAAGTCTACCTCTTTGTATAAGAACGTTACCGCGAGTATTCATTTACCAACAAAACTTAATATGGGACATATGGCGTTCCTATTTAGTTTCAAAGGATCTACTTATGATACCAACAAAGTTTGGTAATGTTCAAACGCAGTCTTGGTTACACCAAATACCAATCAATAAATAAATTTCCAATAAATAAAAACCACATGCTAATTCCTCTAAAATAAATCCAGCCCAATAATTTTCCCGCCATTTCCAATCGCCGTCAAATTCGGGCGCGCCGCGGATCAATTTACGATAACTCACCCCTTCCTTGAGAACCACCCCCTCGAGCAAGTTCTAGAACCGGGTGATTGAAGGAACCGGGTAACTGTATGTTTAATGAGATTTCTTGATTCAAGATTTTTATTTTGCTTAATTGTGTAAGGAATTTTTAATTATATAAAATCCGAGTAATCGTTTATTTTATGTTATACATTTTAATGAAATATTATATTATTATAATTCATCTTGTTCAGTTTACACTAAATTCGGATTATTTTAGGTTATTGTTTTTTTAAAATTCAAATATAAAATAAAATTTAAAAAATATATGTAGCTACATAACTTCTGAGCATAATTTTTGTTTATTTTAATTTCCTTAATTTTATTGAAATGTTAAGAGCTGAAATATTTTACGTCGAATGAAAAAAATATTTAAAAATTAAATACAAAAACACCTAGACAAAATTTTTACTTTCAATATTACGATGAACTAGCTTTTATTTATTTACATTACATTTTACAATACTTACATTTATTACCCGGTTATAACCGGTTCCAATATTCTTATCCGTGAAGCCAGTTACCCGGTTCTTAGAGTCAGCAGCATCCGTACCATTCTCTCATGCGGATATCGGGACTTATTTTTAACTGTTGTGTGCGTGGCCCGTGTGTGTACGGGGGTGGTTTGCGGGTGTGTGCGTTGAAATATTCCCCCGTCGGCAACGAAATTGATGTTTTTAATTAGTTCGGAAATGCTTTTCGTCGTTACTGTACTTCTTTTATTATTATTTAATAAACGCTGATTTATTTATTGTATTGTTGTTCGTTAATTTATTTAAAATATTACAATTAGAATAATTTAGTGTAATTTTATATTTTTAATCTCTTGTGGCCTCTGGAGGCCTTAAAAGGCCTTATAAGGCAGACTACCGGCACACCTATTTCTGTTTTATAAAAGCAATATTAAGCGCTGCTGTGTTTAAATTTGGAGGGTATGGTGAGGAAGATATACTTATCCCAGATATTCCGACTTAGTTCTCAAGGGTACCAATTCATTTATGGTCAGTATGATCCTAATTTTATTTAGGGTTGATCATAGATGCCCTGGTAGCAGTTGCCTTTGGAAAATTATCCTTTGCCTTTTATCAAGTGGACTGTTGAAGAGAATATTTATCATTCCAAATTAGTCCTCGAGGCTTATCTGTGCATGCAAACATCAGTAACTAGGTACGATAACTGATCTTCTGGAAGTTGATTCCAGATGTGAATGGGTGGCCACTTACCATCAGGTGGACTGCATCGTTTGCTACTTCTATACCAATAATCATAAAATGATATTTCACAACCAGATCCAAATTAATTACAACTAAGCTGGAATGTCATGTATGCGCCAATTACATATTAATATAAACTAAACTTAGTTCAACAAGATTACGCCTAACCATATGTAGGTACATCCTAGAAAACTAAGATGGAACGTCATATGTGCCACGATAAACCAACTAAACAGAGTTATTTTTTTAAGATTATAGTACATAACATACGTAAACATATATCCTAGGAAACCAGCACGGAACGTCATATGTGCCACGGTAAACCAGATCGTAAATTTAATCTGTGGCGCGCCCAATTTGACAGGAATGGAATAGGCGGGAGATTATTGTCAGCCATTTTTATTCGTTACGGCATTAGCATGCATTTGTATCGACAATGTGGTTAGAATGTGGGATTTATTATCTGTAATTAGATTTTTGCATCTGTATTCAAATGGGCGCCATGTTTTTTTTTTTTTTTTAATTGTTTCTTCTTATTCAAAGGTGATCGAAAGTTTCATAATTTGAAGACACCACAAAAAGATGGTGATAGAACCAATAGAACCCTATTTCTAGCGTGATGCAGTTCTTGCGTTTCGGTGGAAGGGTGTGGTTGCAGTCTCTTATATATGAGGCAACCATCTTAGTCATCGGGAGTAGCAACGCATCTGTGATAGACTTCATATAGAACCCCTGTTATATATGAAGTTGCTTACAAAAGTCCATGGGCGGCAGTAACCACTTACCATAAGGTGGGCTGCTTGCTCGTTTGCTACTTCATATTTATAAAAAAACACATCCTCACAAACTCCCTTTTATAATATGAGTACAATTAATTTCTATTATATTGCGCCAATTAACTACTATAAGTATTTTTTTCCTCATCTTTCCAGACTTGGGTATATTCACCCTGTTATAAAATTCACCCTGTGTTCTATACATCGAAACATATTGAACTAGGTCAGGGATGAAGGTTGTTGAACCCTTGGGGTGAATTAAGCCCTGCGTAAGGCGGGCGCCTTTTATTTCTCTTGCGTCTAAAGGGTTTCGTAATTTAAAACTGGTCACCTTTTTTCCGCATAAGATTGAAGAAGTAAATAATCATGCTTAGATGGTAAGTGGTCACTGCCACACATGGAATAGGTATAAGCCACTTTATATAGCACAGATGTTCTATCTGAAGTAAATCAGATGTGTTGCTACTTCTGAAGACAAAGATGAAAGGCATTAAAAAGGGTGTCCCTTACCGCACCCTTCAAATTAGTTTTATTCTACTGGAGCAGCATGGGAGTATGCTTCATGTTCAGTAGGAGATAAATTTCCAATAATTTATTATTATGTATGAAGAAACATTATGTACGAAATCTATTTAACTGCATTGGCCAGCATGGCCCAGATACTTGTTCTAACGAACTTAGCATGTCAACTGACTTACTAGTTTTTTAAATACATATATTTTATTTAAATATATGAAAGTAGCAAACGAACATGCAGTCAGATGAGTTTTATCTGAGGCTAGGCACAGATGAGTTGCTACTTCTGAGGACTAATTTGGAACGCCTGGATAAGTATCTCCCTTATCGCACCCTTCAGAGCAGAACACAGCAGCTACACTGCTGTTATTGGCAGAAGTAGGTGTGGCGGTGGTGCTTCTGGAGTCGAACAACAAAGAGTTCTACCACCTTTAAATCTTTCCTTTAAAACTTTTGATGACCCGCGTGGCGTACCGTCACCATACCGGTGTAACACGCAGTGGGTCCCAGTTCGGTCCCCGGCCAGACAGAAATGTGAATGAGTTTAGATTTCTGTTCTGGGTCTGGGTGTTTGTGTATTCGTCTTTGTGTGTC
>DWNE01003128.1:0-17300 GCA_018249875.1 Cecropterus toxeus | reverse complement strand
AAACATTAAAGATAAGATATATTTGACTGATGTAATATCAGAAAATGTACGTTGTTCATTAGTGGTTAATGTATACTCTTTATAAAGGTGACGATAATTTAACATGTAACTTGTTTTAGTAATGTAGATTGAAAATTCATTAAATATGCCTACTAACTTAATTTTAGACCGGAACTTCATTTAAACTTTAGTTTTTGCATAATGGTTCCATGATAGAAAAATATCAAATAGATAATCAAGAATACGGATTTCTGTATATATAATAAAGTGTATAAGGCATTAAATCCAACCACTGCCGTCCGGGGAAACTAATATAACGTGACGCTTACTTGAATTAGGTTTAAATAATTTTATTCTTATACAAAACAAAGTTTCATTTACAACGAGATACAAAAAGACAGGTTACAAAAAAGCTTCTGCCTCTGGAATTCGATAACAGATGTAATGGCATATCGGGGACATGCAATTGTTTAGGAGGTCGCACATCCAATCTTAGCATATTGGGCTCCACCTTAATGAAGCTACAGCTACGTCCGTTCTCAGATGTAATCCTTGAGAGCCATGTTGATCCTCAAAGTTTAGCCGTACCTTTTCACTACCTTGATGAAAGTTAGGGGTGGTTTTCACCTTGTGCCCATTCCACAAGGGTGTTGAATAACCTATCTGTTCCTAAGCTCATAATCATATTTCAACGAGTCTCTGACTGAGATCAAGTATAAATAATACAAGTAAGAAAGAAAACAGCCTTAGTAAGTAGATACGTTGAGGACTAGCTTCCTGAAGAGTAAGGCAATAGACCTGGTGATGCCAGTGCATTTGAATCACGAACGATAGTTCCAATACTGTGTAATAGTTCCGAGTACATCAGAGCAAGAGATCATATCTGGCCAGCGCACGCGGTTGCCAGTCTATCTGAGAGTGTGCCACATCGCGACGGCCTTGCGCGTCTCTTGCGCCATCTGCGCCCAGTGCCGGCCCTCCGCCGCCGGCTCGGCGGCTCCCACGCAACACCAGCCCAGCACTAGGTTGTTGCTTCCGCCTGTCACTACACACACCTGGAAAATAAGGAGAGAATAAGATAAAGGTTTATTGTACAAGTTATACTAGTTAACACTAAAACATAAATGCAAAAAAGGAAAAGTGAGCATCACGCCTTTAAGCAGTATTATTGTTTCTATAGAAAGGTGTGGTCGCTCCCTTACGGGAGCTTAGTTTTTAAGAATGTCAACACATCTGTTTCCATTCCGGCTTTGGTTACAGATTTGATTCATGGTTGGCAACGATCATTAGGGACCATGAGGTACACTGCATCCTCCTTTAATCCAGGAGGATGCAGGTGCTGTTTTTAGCTAATTGGTAAAACCAGTGCAGTTCGAACTGGGAAGTACCACCGCTGCACCTATTTTTACCTTGAAGCAGTTCTTGCGTTTAGGTGGAAGGGTGTGGTTGCCGGCTCACTTTTATATGAGGTGATCATCTCAGTCCTCGGGAATAGCAACAAATCTGTGATAGACTTGAAACCCCTGTTCTATATGAAGTTACTTACAAATGTCCATGGGCGGCAGTAACCACGTGACCTGCTTGCTTGTTTGCTACTTCATATTTGTAAAAAAAAAATACAAATACCCACCTACCTTAGCTTTCTATATGTCTAGATTATTATTAGTAGTAGTACCGATGTTCTCTGTCGAAGGAAGTTCTATGGATAAATTATTACCTCTATGGAAGCCTCTTGGAGATTGGCGGACGGCAGACTGAAAGACAGAGCCTCGTTCCACACAGGATTGTTTATCTCCCGTCTGTTAGACTTCTTCTTCTTCACTCGCTTGCCATTCACGACAAGATACACCTTTACATATACATCTGAAAACAGACGTTTCAACGTGTACCTATATATTTTTGAACAAAGGTAAAACAAATAAAAACGTTTGATATATTTATGTAGGTAGGTATTGTATATTTATAGCAACAAATAAGTATTTATCATTCTACGTTAAGAATACCTCTCTAGAATAAGAGATAGGGATGAAAGTATTTGAGTGGACATGAATTCTAGGTATATTTTTTTTTATCGTGCTATGAGTGTAGAAAGCGTGTTTATATTTCATGTATCTTACCAAGTGCATCTTTCCCTTCTTGAGGTGGAAGAAGATTACGAGCTTTCAGAACGACAACAGTGAGGCGTTCTGCTGAAGGCAAGTAGGAGAGGGACAACAGCAACTCTTGCAACTCCTCGGGAGGACGCCTTTCCCGTGACAACTCCGCCCATACTTCCGCGCCACCTGCTACTTCAACACGGGAGAGAGGCACCTTTGCTGAACCCATCACCTCGTTACGTGAGAATCTGGAAAGGGTAACGTTTGGCTGCTTAAACCACGTAACAATCAAAATGGGGGACAATATATTTAATGTGTCACCTTCGTTGTTGAGTGCACGTAGTAGGCGTGCGTTTATATTTTAATTTATTGCACGGGATCTTAATTATTTTTCTAAAATAAGGAGTATAAGATATAGTTTATAACTTAAATTATTTGTCAGTATAATCCCATCATAATTGGACCAGTTGTTTCGAGTATTAACCAGTAGAACAAACTCACATGCAAAAATTTGATAATAGATTATTTTGTTATATGTTACCTACATATAGCAAAAAAACTACTGTACCTATTGTATATATTTTCATATGCATTTTGTAAAAATAGGTAATGATACAAGCAGGCACTTTAATTTTATTTATTTGTATATTTTTTCAGTAGTCTATTTGCAAATTGTTTAGTTTGAAAAAAAATTGAATTTTAAATGCAGATATCAAAAAAAACTTTGGCAGTTGCTTTATATAAAGAGGGAAATCAAATTAAAATACTTACCTGTCATAGTCAAAAACTTGCAGCAACAACGTTTTGTCACTGAGCTCGTCATGAGACACTGGAAACTTGAAATGCTGGTCGAAGAAGGGGTTCGCCTCGTTCCTGTGTACCGGTGTTTGTCTCACGCGGGTGTCCACTTCAGGAAGGAGGCTTACACGCACGTAGGGATCGTTGAATCCACCTGCCTCGTAGCCCGCTAAGTCGTGAGCTGGGAAGAATTAGATTTATTATACAATAGAAGTAGTATACTTATATGCTTTTCAAATGATGTTACGAGGAATTGTAGATAATGAACAAATGTCACAAAATGTTTGAACTGTTATCTAGATCCATATACGAACTGAAAAAACGATTCCTGCTGGGGTAACGTTGCTTCAGCAAGAAAATTCTAAACGAAATATCGGAGAGTAAAAAACTGCACAAATTTGCACAAACATAACCTATCTGTTCATATAGGTTATGTTTGTGCAAATTTGTGCGCTAAAAAAAATAATTTTCGCTTTTTCAGTTTATTTTCAAAATTACAACATGCATATTTTTTTTATTCATTCGGCGCACATTTACAGCAGATTGAGCACTAATTATTGGTCCCACTTATTTCTCGCTAGGTGCTACTTTTTTGTTGGGATAACGTACACAACAAAAATAGCTCCTTTCGCAACGACAACGTTACTGATACAAAAATTGGGCTTTTGAAATAAATTATAATCGATGCCTCGTACCTTCAATCAAATGAACCTCCAGGTCAGATCTGTCGAAGTCGTATTTGAGCCGCAGATGTATCCTGCCGAGCGAGGGTCCAGCTCCGTCTAACTCGATCATGAGGGGGGCCTCCCTCTTGGTGTAGAGATCTGGCTGCAGAGCTCCCAGGGCGTTGATCGTTGCGCACGCTCCAGGACTTAACGGCCCCAGACCACTGCTGCTTTCCACTAAGGAGTTGCTTCGGTCTATCCGCCTGAAAATATAACTTACTATTAGTAGTTACTATATTAATGGACTATATGTCTGAGTGAGATCGATTCAGCTAAATGTTTTCAAAGTTGTTTGAAGGGTCTATCCCTTTGACCACGCAGGTGATATCACCAGAGAGATTAAAGGCGGCTCATTAATGTCCTTTAATCGCCTGGGATACAATTACCTGAGTGATCACCAGTGGTTGCCTTACCTATTGTTAGGCTCCGGGCGGCAGGTCTTAGCGACTTCTTTAGGCTTCGTGAAAAGAATGTGATGCGAAAGTAAATTTGGTTGTTTGGCTTAGGTATTTTTCATAATTGACGAGAAACGCTAAAAATATACGAACAAATTTTGTTTGGGTTGTTGCGCGATGCCCCTGCAGGAGCGAGACGCCGGGCACTTTCCCTATTTACCACCCCTAAGGCCGCCACTGGTGATCACAGTGGACCGTTCGGTATAACCTATCTAACTATAAATGCCTGAAACCTCCCCTAATGTGCTCATTTGTCAAATTTTGACAACCTTCTCTTTTTTCTTTGTAAAATTTCTCGTTCGTGAGATGATATTGGATTGATAACAATATAGTCGCATTAATACTAATTTATTCCACAGTAGCGCCACCAAGACTCACGCATTTATTACGCGACCGCAAATCACATGGAAAAAGGAATATATTAAGTACCACTTACATAATTCCATTTCAAACAAAGCGAGCACTGCTAATAATGGCACCAATTATTTTTCCATCAATTTTCCTGAACATTTGCTTATTAAGTATTTAAATACTGTAAAGCTAGTTTTTATAAATGTGCCTATGTAATTGTAAATAATTTTACTACTTACATTTTAATGGTCTTTAGAGGCCAAATGCTTGTGTTATTTGCCGTTAACAAGTGGGTCGAGAAATAGGCATTATAATTAGATTTTACTCAGATATTTTTTTATAAGAATGAACTAGCAAACGAGCATGCAGTACTCCTGCAGAGGCGACTATCTCAGTCCTCGGAAGTAGCAACGCATCTGTGGTCAACTTCATATAGAACCCCTTCTATATGATGTTGCTTACAAATGTCCATGGGCGGCAGTAACCACTTACCATTAGGTGAGCTGCTTGCTTATTTGCTGCTTCATATTAATAAAATAAAAAAATGTAAAAGACCTTCTGTAAGTAGAACTGAGTCGCAGTTCTGTATATAAATAATCGCGGTTCTATGAAGTTTTAATCAACCCGATGTAGAGCATAATACTTACTATCCCCGGGTGCAGAGAACAAATGAAAGTGTAAATGAAACAAACGTGTGAATCAATTGGTGATTTATTTTAATAAAAAAGTCCTAAGAGGATTTCAAACTCGTATTTTATCCGTTTATTGCTAAAATAATACACGGTTACTCCATTACATTGAGGCGACCATATATTATTATCGAATATTACCCGTAAATAATGCTGATGGTATGTCAATTTCTGTATGTCGAATTAAAATTGTGTTGCCACAAATAACCAAAACGTGTTCGCTGCGAAACATGATTAATAATTTTGATTTGTAGAAACTTCAAATGTTTCTAATTAAAAGAGAAAATTTTGGTAATTATTACCGTTTCTATGAGATATTTTTTGTAACAAAAACTATATATATCTTTAGTATGTTCGGTGTTTTTTCGTCAATCGTAAAAAGTATAAACTTAAACATCAGCCAAGTGTGAGTCGAGCTCGCGCACGATGTGTTCCATACAAATATTAAAAACGGTAAGAAATCACATCTCATCGAATCACCCTCTTAAATATTTATTTTATTCTGTTTTTAGTATTTCTTATTATATTAGGAATAGAAATACATTATCTGTGAAAATTACAACGGCCTAGCTTTCACAGCTCATGATATACAGCCTGGTGACACACAGACGGACAGACAAACAGACAGTCAGACGGAAGGAAAGCGAAATTTTAGTAATAGGGTTCTGTTGGTAAACATTTAGGTACGGAACCCTAAAAATGGTGTATGAATTATTGACATAACTTAATAAATAATTCATGCATGATTTAGTTAAAGTTTTCAAGGATATAATGCACCAAAAAAATTACGTAGGTATCCACTAAAACAACCCTTTAACAATAATATATCTATATAACTTATCCAGTAAGTTCGGATATCATTAAACATTCGATGAACATTAACTACACGGTATAACGACCGAACGTTATAGCTTGAACGTGTTTCATAATTAATTAAATTGTGAGATTCTCTTCATTTCCTCGTAATATTGCGGAACTACCAATTATCTGGGGTCGAAATATAATATTAATGTACCGAATTATGATATGCACAACATCCATAAACCTGAAATGGCATCATATACTTATATTTCATAGACGAATGTACCTTGATTACATTCCTGTATAAATGAAAAAAGGATTTTCCATTTACATAAAGTATCAACATTGGTTAACCTAATGGTTTAAATTTGGCCTCTCAATCAAAGGTTTAGAGTTCGGTTCAGGCACGCCCCACCGATTTTCCTTTATGATTTACGTATAAAAAATAGTTTTTACTGCTTTACGCTACAGGAAAACATCACAAGGAAACCTACGCTCCTGAGAATTTTCTAAAAAAGTTTTCTCTCTTGGCCAGCACAAGAACAATTACCTAAAACTCTCTCATTCTAAGAAGTGACTCGTGGGCAAATAATGTTTTATCGACGAGGTATTCCTGAAATAATTTTTATGTTTAGATATCTTACATATACTTATCATGTAGTAGAGGCCTAAATACTGTCTACTCATGAGAGATATTAATGAAGGCAATAAAAGAAGGCGTAGGTACAGCACGCAACTCTAAAGTTTATATACATATTTGCGAAAATAATTACACATTATAATGGAAGTTGTTAACAAAATATTAAACCTACTACAAGTATATAGGTATTGACACGTCAAACTCAGTCACAAACATTGTCAGGTTATATTTAGTCATCGGTATTATTAGACTGAAATCCAATCAACGGGTCTTACGACATGATCATCTCGTCTTCGACAAAATTACTTCGTCAGCTATTAATTTATCTTTTATGGCACATTTGTTTGCACCGGCTTCGTGAAGCACTCGCGGGATTTGCCTAAATTAAGCAGCATCTATACATCATAATCTGCCTATTAGACATATATGTACCTACTTAAGTTTAAGTTATGAAAACTGAAATGTTAAAGGTCATATTTAGATTAAATTAGGTACATTATGTTTACTTATTTAATTTCTTTTGCATGCACAGGAGAAAACGAACTTTTGCTTTAAACTATTTTATGTGTGTTATGCTTATTTACGGCAGTATTTAAAACAAAAGCACGATAATTATAAACTATCTAAATCATATTACAATAACAATGATAGGAAATCAGCACAAAATGTATTTTACAAGCCTTTATCCTTACTTAACTTACCCGTAAAATAAAACAAAGATATGTCGGTGACATGGATTTTATCGACAAGTTCAAAGTCAGAGGAAGCGGGTTCGGATGGAGGGTGAAAATTGAGTTTGTTCCAATTTGCGCCGGCGAGCCTCGCCGACAGATTGATTTCCACGAAGATCCGCTTATGGGCAACTACGAATCGGACTGGGTATACTGAATCGTATTTTATTGTACTATTCGAATTTAAAACTGTTATTAATTGTACTTTTTGTTAAAAGATTACGTTATGTTCAAATTTCAGCGTTAGTAAGTAACATGTAACATGATAATTATTTATAAATAATTTGCATGTTGCTAAGAGCACCATACTAGTGTAACACGCATGATGAATGTACTTACCTGTTTTGGATCTGGATGTTGCGTATTTGACTTTGTATGCCCATGACATTTACCACAAAGGCACAAATATTAAATCCAAGTATTGGGCTATGACTGTAGCAAGCGCTATTATTATTGCTCACTATTAAAAATATTGTGATGCATATATGTCAATAAATTGACATGGGTCTTGATGCTCGCAGTGGTAAATATATACAGAAAAATGGTGCCGTCCGTCTCCCAAATTTTGTCCCTTAGGTATAATAGTTTCCTACCTCTACCTGTGAATGTTGTGACACCCACAGGTAGAGGTCAGTAGAGGTCAGTGTTGAATATCACCAATTTCCCTCTTCCTATGGGAAGAGAGAAAGTGTGGCTATTCAACACTGACAACACATTTCTTAATGTTACGACCCGCATGGCGGAGCGGTCACCATACCGGTCTAACATGTAGTGGGTCCCGGGTTCGATCCCCGACCAGACAGAAATGTGAATAATGAGTTTAGATTTCTGTTCTGGGTCTGGGTGTTTGTGTATTCGTCTTTGTGTGTCCATAACAACCCCACAACACAGGAGAAAATCCTAATGTGGGGCTATGAGTCTAAGAAGCGTTTAAAACGTTTACATACCTCGGCGGCATAAGCAACGGCGACAAGCATCTCGGTGGGACATGCCGCGGGCTGGACGGCACGGGAGAATCCGCAAGGGACGCAAGTGACCCGTGCGCATGAGGCGCTGCTCGGACGTCCAGAGAGGCAGCACGGAGCGGCGACGGCGACCGTGGAAGACATGTCACTCCAGCTTCAAGGGTGCGACCGTCCGGCGCGAACGTGCGGATGGCTGGTGATGAACCGCGGTGACTCTGGATGACAAAAAACCTCTGCAAGTTCAAGACTTTCTCACGGCGCTTGGCACTTTCTCGGAAAAGAACACATCAATTTTAATTTTTCCTTTCCTTCCTTTCCTTTTTCATCCAGAAATTATAAGTAAAATCTTCGAGAACTTTCATGGAGGTCTACATATAATTGTATGTCTTTAGATCCAATCGTTTTGAATCAGATCCAATTTATTTTTTGCTGTGGATTTTCATAAAATTGTTAAAATACTTCCTTACTTCTATTGACGAAAAATTAAAATGAGCATGAATGCATTTCGTATTACATTAAATGTTAGGCCAAAAAAGCATGGCATAGACCATACTGTTAATTTATGATTACGTCATGCTTTCCACATTATTATTCATGGTTGTCTTGAACTTTAGCTTGAAATCGCGTGTAGGGTTTCGATTACCCTTTCCACACAAAGTATTTCATTGTATCGCTGTATCTGTTATTACGATCTCAAAGCGAATAATGATCGCGAACCAAAGTTAACGAACGTGTTGAAAAGAGCTGAGATTTTCCGTAAGATTAGGGACCAATTGTTGGGAAAAATATAAGGGGTTGTTTGTGGAAAATTTGCAGATACGATGGTCATATGAAAAGAAATTCTCGGGTTTACACGCCAATCTGTATATTTGCAAACTGCATACGAAACGAGGGCTGACTCTGTTTGGACCTCATCATTAATTCCCTCAGTATCGCGGCTTGCATATTGAAATAGGAATTCATGAGCGCTTTGTGGAGAGTTGAGCATATTAACTATACTCGGGGTCGTTAGCACTGAACAAGTGCTATGATTTATCTCGTCCATTAAACTTTCCCGACATAATAACTGAAAAGCGAAGTTTACTATCAACGACAAAGCTTTCAGCTTATGTTTTATTTCATAATAGGAATCTTCCTTTGTTTCATAGTTTCAAAGTGCACATAAAATAGGTATAATTGCTGTGCTTATTTTAAGCCATTGAGCTCGCTGCACGACTCTTTTAAGTGCAAAGACGAGATTTATAATTAAAATGTATTATAACTTTGTCCTGCTCATAAAATCTGTAGCATCCGTCATAGTAATTGTACATTTATTCGTTAACTTTATATATATGTTCATATTCAGATATATAATTCACTCACTCTCATTTGAACCTGATGAGTCAAAGAACTCGATTAGAAATAATGTGAATATAAATGTAAATGTATAAATAAATTTTATATAGGTTCTTACAAATCTGCCACTCGCGCATACTGTATCAAATTTATTGACTCGATAACGTCCTACAAATCGATGAACACTGACCGCACTTACGAAAAATTGTCCCGTGTTAGGGCGCGCAAAATTAGTTTAATTAATGAGTGTAAATTAATGTTAATGTGTCGCAAAATTCTTATTTGTACTATACAAAATAATTATAGTTCAAGGATAATAATTCAATTCAATTCATAAAAGTATGCAATTTTTTATTAATGTTTCTTTGTGAAGTTATCACGTAAACCGACCTTACGACTACCAATTTTATTAATCATTATAAGGAATTGGAAAATTTACCGTAGCCCTAGATGTGCCACTGTCGAGACTGCTCTGGGAGGAGATAGAAGGTGTCCGGGCAAGTCTAGCATGCGGCAGCGAAGTGGCGGAGCGGGTCTCACTCAGCGGCTGAACTCGGCAATGCTCCTTGGATATCAGCATCTCCTATAACAGAAATAATAGGTCACTTATACAGGTGATAGAATCTTTCGAAGTATTCGGTACCACTGCTACCTAGAGATGTGCCACTCTTGAATAGCAACACATCTGTGGCCTAAGTTGGAACTCTTCGGATAAGTAACACTCCCTTTACCACACTCTTCAGATCAAGGCACAGCAGGACTTAACACTGATGTTATTACAGAATGGCAGAAATTACTACTTAGACATTACAATTTAGTACACTCTTTCGACAATCAAATAAAAAAAACATGTTTTTTCAATAAATCTTCCCTCCCTATCTTAAACGTTTTAAATGTATCGATTGAAGGACATTGACTTTGCTGGTATTAGTTAGTATGTTTTGTTTTATCAACTTAAACCATTAGTTATATATTTACTTGTAGTTCTAAAAGTTTAGCGATGCACGTGTGAAGTATTTATAGGTGCTATAAATTTGGTTCAAAATATAGATGCTAAAACTTTAAAACACGTTCAACTTTAAAACAAGACATTGCATTAAAATTTATGGCTGTAAAACACATAGTTTTGCGAGTATAATCTTTAAACGATTGCCTTTTTTGTGATCGGGTTAGAAACCTTCAAAAGGTACCCGACGCTGTATGAGTAACGGCAGGTAATGTCGGATCCCGAAGGCCGTCCTTGGCGTTGCGAGGACTCCGGGATCTCCGTCGGAATGCAAGCGGAATCCTCCAAGTGCGATGCCGCTTTCGGGCTCTTCCTCGGTGAGCATTTAAACTCACCGCACCTTCTGGTATTTACAACGGCATGCCATCGTTCTTACGTCCTAATGGGATCGCTTGCTGGGTGTTTCGAGCTCCCACTTTTGCCGCCCGCAATCCCGGAATCCCCTTTTTAGTTATTTCGACATAATTATTAACGGTCAAATAAGTATCATGTCATGTTACAATAAATAAAAAAAAAAATTGAGTAAAACTTGAGTAAAATAAACAACATATTCTGCAATTGTATTGTTAGAAGGTGTTTAAGGATACAATTCGGGGATAAACGTAGTAATTAATTTTTTCCAATATAAACTTACATCCAACTGAGATGATGATAATATCGTGAACTTTCCCTAACCTAAAACCCTTCTTTCTAATGAAGGCAAACCTTAAACTCTGAACATCGTACAAACAAACATTAAGTAGAATGTACTGTTAATGTGTGTTTGTGACCTTAATACTCGATGATTTAATGGTGTACCAAATACAAAGCGTTTAGAAATCAATAACTCGGTTACAATGTGACCATATTTTTAATTTCCCGTGGCACAGTACGTAAATATTTGGCAAAAGAAACCTTCAGTTGTCGATATAACTCAAGTATAAAGGTATACAAAAATTATAACTTGGTACAATAAAGAAAGACCAGCGACTTCATATTACACTAATTTTAGCATTTTTTATAAAATCTTTCGATGGTTTTACTAATAGAGAAATAATTAAGTATGTATGTTTACTTTGCAACTGATTTGAAATCATTGGACCCAAACGGATTAAGCTGGAATTTTACATACACGTTTGGTTTGAATGACAACGTATGATAAGCTTAACGACATTTTAAAGCCAATATGGCACAATGAAAAGGCGGACCAATAATTTTTAGCACCACTTTTATGCTTAATTTTTTTTAAATACACTAATATTATGTTACAAAAAAGGTGGTTTTTAAAGTCTTACTATTTGAATTTTTTAATAAATTTTCTCGCCAAAACTTTTTCCTTTAATGTAACTTTTTGCTGTCTATTTTCTATTTAAGTTTTTTTTTTATTAACCATATATTAAATATTAGGAGTCTATTTGTAATTTCGTCTGTATCGTAACGAATGACCAACCTAACCGCCTGAGGGCTACCCGTTAATAATTTACAAGTTATTCGGTTTGGGTATACCAATGTATAACATAGTTGACAAATATGACGTACTGAATATTAGATGGAATTACTCAAGGGAGTCGGCTGCTCCATGATCGAATTGCGAAGGGATTAGATTGCCTACTTCTGGCTTATGTGTGGGTAACTAAAGGTCATAAGTCACTTTCAAGAGCTCTCCTGGCGTATTCAAATACGATTTCTTAGTAAAGTAGCGAGCTAAGGATCAATCCCTTGGTACAGCCGTCGATAGCACGTTATCCTACTGCTGGGAAAGGTGTTTTTAGTGAGACTTAGGACATAGGACAGCGCGCTGGCCAAAAGCAAGGTGCTTCATACACCTTCAACATTTTAAAAATATTCCCAAGCTCATGAGGTTCAACACGATGTTTTCCTTAAAAGTTAAAGCTAGTGAAAAATAATTTATAACAGACTAGTTTCACCCGCGTTATCAGAGAACAATCTATTAAAAACAAACAAACAGCGTGATGTTATATAGCCTAAAGCTTTTCACGATAAATTTACTATTCAACACAAAAATATTTTTTCAATTCGAACCAGTAGTTCCTGAGATTAGCGCGTTCAACCAAACAAACTCTACTGCTTTATAATATAAGTATAGAAAGTACTTTTAGTAGAGAAATATAGTTTCGCTCATAACTTTGAAAAAATTGTTCCCTCGGATTCGAATCTTGGACCTCTCGATTTTGCAGGCGTGTTTCAAACAACTAAACTCGCTCAACTAAACTTAGTATCTGGTGGTAATAAGATAGAAATTGATTCTCAAGCGGTACCTTCAGAATAAAAAGAAATTCCGACCTTTAGAGTTGCTTATGTTTAAATTCACGACAGCTTTAATTTTCCAGAACGAAATTGTAGCGCAAGTTTTAGAAAATTTTCCTTTAAAGTCAAAAATTACAACGACACGTGTAAAACACGGTTCACATAGCGAAAAGGCAACGTGTTGAATATTTCTGAAATACGAGCTTTGAAAATGTATGTACGAATAATAATTGTAAGGTAGGGTACATATATTTTCAGTGCTGACGTTTTATGGCCTTTGAAATAGAGAAAGATGTATGCATCAGGTTTCATGAATGTAAGCAGCTAAATTCTGTAAATATGTATGTAAAAATAATGTGTAATGGCGCAGAGGTTTCTTAATCTATTTGCCAAGGTTCCAAATCTATTTGTGAATGTGAAGCGTTCCAGGTTTGATCCCCAATTCATGAGCATAGTATAATATCTTTCGTTTCCTCAAAACGATGCTTGTATGGGCTAACGAAAACAGTTCTGAGGATACGTATGTGCTATACGTACGTTTAAAGAAACGTTATAAGTTATTACTAAGCGGACAGACAATCAAATGGGTATAGATTCGCGATTTGGCTCTGGTTGTTTGTGCTCGACCACTCTGGATACCTTACACGTCATGAGCAGTATCGTAGCTTGCAGGCCACCTGATGATAGATGGCCATTGCCACCCAAGGGCATCTGTATTCAACCCCAGATAAGTTTTAAACATAAACGATTTCTACACTCATGACCCCAAAGTAGGCTTTTCTTCTGTGTCGTGGGTGCAATTGACACAAAAAGACGAATACACAAACACCCAGACCCAGAACAGAAATCTAAACACATCATTCACATTTCTGTCTGGCCGGGGATCTAACCCGGGACCCACTGGGTGTCAAACCGGTATGGTGACCGCTCCGCCACGCGGGTCGTCCAAGATCAGTCTTACTTACTTATTTAGGTTGCTATTTCCATGTTATAAAAAACGCTTTTGTTACTGGGCAGAAATACAAAGTGTCGATTTTAGAAAAGTACCTACATATAAATAAGTTAATGTCTCTGTATTTTGAAAGGTGATTCGCTACGGAGAAGCATGTGAAAAACATCTGTGATGTAGGTGGCTGAAAACTTGTGCACATTCATCATTGAAAGCAAACATTTGGATACAAACATAACTATATTATCACGAACGTGATACATTATACTTGTATGCTTACATTGCATGCATATCGTACGATGGTATAATGGGTATGTCATAAACTTCGTCTGCAATCCATTACTGTCCCACTGCTGGGCACGAGTCTTCTCATAGATTGAGAGAGTTTCAGGCCATAGTCCACCGTGCTGGTCATAAGCGAATAGGTAGACTTCTCACACTTTTGAGAATATTTATTATGAACTCCTCGACGTACCTATAGGGTACGGTCTATATAGGTCTTTTCACGATGTTTCCCTTTATCGTTAAGCAGTGATAGTTAATTTCTAACATGCATGCTAATTTTGAGAAAAAAATTGTGATACCTGGGAGCGAACCTCGGGCCCTCGAGTGAAAGGCCGAGTTTCAACCATTCGGTTATCACTGCTTATAATACTTAAAGACGGAAAAATTCTAAGTAGTTGGAGTGGTTTTATTTTGCAATTAAGATATGTAGTTTCGTAGATCAAAGGGAAGAAAAATCTAGTTATTAACTCTGAAACTTACTGTTTAAAGAAGGCTATAAGTTATATACGTTCATTCTGAGTCGTATTTGTAGTCCAATTTGTAGGCGACCATATTAATCCTCGAAAGTTGCAACGCATCTGTGATCGACTTCAGATTAAAGCCTCTGTTCTATATGAAGTTGCTTACAAAGTAGAAACCACTTACCATCAAGTGAACTTGCTTGCTTCTTTGCTACTAGTCTTAAAAAAAATAAAAAATAACACACTGGAAAAATATGTACCTTATATTTTTCCGCAATTAGCGCAAAACGGTTGAAAATCATTATTACAACTGTATCTTCATTAAGCTTCAAAAGGCCGAATGTACAAATGTTCTGGATTTAAAAACCTCGCATATTATGTAGCACAGTTTTCCGTTCAAAGCAAAGGTAATTGCGGTGCCTTGTTTCGCTGGGCGCGTCGTTAACAAAAGGTAGGGCGAATACATACATGTGTACATGCAAGGGTTAGCTTGCACTATTCTACAATACTTTTATATGTACTAGCTGAAGTATTCGTGATTCGCTACGGAATAAAAATAGCCATCTTTAAATAGTGAAAAACATCGAAATCAAAAGCTATAAGTTGACCCGGTAAACAAGCTACATCCATGCAAAGTTTCATGTAAATCGGACCAGTAGTTCTTGTGTGATTGAGTAACAAACTGATAAACAATTCATCTTGACGACCCGCGAGGCGGAGCGGTCACCATACCGGTCTGACACGCAATGGTTTCCGGGTTCGATCCCCGGCCAGACTGATGAAATGAACGATGAAGGCATGAATGATGAGTTTAGATTCTCTAGGTCTGGCAAGAAACTCAGCGGGTTTGTCTTTTTTGTTTGTATAATATATATATTTTTTAACAATTTGTTTTTTACATAGCAATAAAAGTATCTTGCGTTAAATTTGATTAAATATGAGGCTTGTTTGGTAAGAGGCTTGTTGGAGAATAATAGTGGAAGCCAACGTAGGCACTTTGACATTAATGTCTCGTTTCGTTTCCAACGATTTCGTTTTACCGCTCTACATTTGCATGACTACCTAAAGCAAGATAAAAAGAGTTTGGTTCAAGTATCGCTAATTTATTCACTGAAAGAACTCGCTCAGAGAACGCAAAGAGCGCATTAAAATTACAACAAAGTATTTCGTAAATAAATCTGTTATAAGTGAAATAAGACGTGCTAAAAGATAATTGTTAACGTTCTTGTATCTTAGATCATCATTTTAAGGATCATACTATGTATACTTAGTGTCTGAATTTGAGGTCGCTGGTACTCGTAAATCCGAAATTAGCAATTTGAATTCTTACGTGCTTGTGGCAATAGAAGCGGGGGAAAAATACACATCAATACCTACCTCCGTCTTCCGTGCACAATATTTGGCGACCGGTCAGCTTATTGCACTTCCACTTCTCTTCCGTAAGGTCCCGTGACCAACACAAAAAATAAAATATTGTCAGAGAGAAAGAGTGACGTATTTCCTGACAGTAGAGGTTATTTTTTAAGTGGGTGACGTTTGTTGTTTATAAAAGCTTTTACGAGCTCAATTTTTGGGTGGTTTCACTTGGTAAGGGGAACCTCTGTTAGTTTGAATGGGCAAACTGTCTTTTTCCCATTCAATTTATGTGTAATAAATGGTTAAAGTGATTAAATTGTAAGTAAAATTAAAATTTTGTAAAAATAAGTAAAAAGGTTTGTTTTATTTGTTTTTGTTTTATTTTCCACTTCATTCTGATTCCTAAAATATAGGTATATACTCCGTACAATGCTTGAGTGAAATGTCAGAATGTCAATATTTTGAATATCATCATTTTATTCAATTCAGAATTATGGCTACTCAGAAATACTGAACACATAGGGTTCTTCACAATTATATGCGAACGTTTAAAAAATAAATAATCCGCCATCTTGAGGCGTCCGCCATTTTGAATTACTTCAGTTAATCATACATTGACATCAAAACTGTGTTTGGCAATATTTTAGATTAATCCGTAGGCAGGGTTAAAATTAAGTTGCAAGATTTAACCCTCAAATACGAATTAACAAAGCAAGTTGAATATAAGCTTGGAAAACAGTTAACGATGTAGATTTACATATTAACATAATACTAGAATCGTCTCAGCTTGCAATGTGACATAGACTGTATAATTATAAAAATGACACACAAAGAGGTGAAAAAGAAAGGGGCAAAGGGGGAGGGACGACTTTTTATTTTTATTAAAAAAAATCGGTTGTCTGTAAAGTCGGTTTACTGACGATAGTTGAACGTGACAACGTCATTCACTGCACTTCATACTTGACGACAACATGTAAATGTTGTATAGCAGCTGTCCACGCGGACGCATCGTTCACTCAAGTAGGAGAGAGACAAATGTCGAACGCTGCCGAACGCGGAGGCCGATTGTGCCTCTTTGTCGCTCGTTCCGCGCTCTCTTGCACTTCAAGCCTTAAATGGAACGCCTCAGAGCGAGGTAACGCCGCAAAAGCCATGTTTTTTGGTGCGTGCAGCCGGCTCCATCGAATTATAAAACGTTGTCACGTCAAAACTTATATATATCGTTTAATTAGATATAGTTATCATTATGAACAAAAAATGTGTATGTGTTTGTATATACGTACATATGTTCATTTCTTTGGTACGCGCTACAGCCCAAATGGTTTGACGGATTATGACGTGTGACATATCATAAGAATCGTCTCAGTTTGTAGAGTGACATAGGCTATATATATTTAAAAAAATGGCGCC
>DWNE01003127.1:0-17301 GCA_018249875.1 Cecropterus toxeus | reverse complement strand
GAAACGCAAGAACTGCTTCACGCTAGAAATAGGTGCGGTGGTGGTACTTCCCCGGTCGAACTACATTGGTTCTACCATCTGGCAAAATACTTCTCTTAAGTGTTCTAACTTAGTCCTCTAACCGGCAAGACTGATGATTGCAGATGTCCATAGGCGGCAGTGGTCTTACCTGCAGGTGGACTGCATCGTTTGCTACTTGTAAACTGCATGATAAAAACCTGGGTGATTGAAAGCCTTGGAAGCTCGATATGTCAATGAAAAAGCCACAGTCCGCAAAATATCAATTTATGTGATAATTTTGAAGATTAGAATACGGCCAATCAGTAGTTTTCAAGATTAAGATTATAATATCTATAGAAATGTTTTCCTTTTTTGTGTATTATGTGTAATTATTTTAACTAAATGTATGTTAAGTTTACATAGTTGTTTTTGTTTTGTAGAAAGATAGTAATGCAGAATCAATTGGTGAGAGCGGCCGCATCTTTATAAGGAACTTGGCTTATGTTGTCACCGAAAGTGAAATTCTTGATTTGTTCGATAAGTATGGTAAGTTTATAATTATATCGTGATTTGGGCCACATGGAAACTCCAATAGCGCGTAGGTTTCGTTTACATAAAATGCCCAATGTATTGTTAAAATACATCTTTTAAAATAAGTGCATGTAGGTCAAAAGTTTTGTCCCTGTAGTTCCGGGATCAGAATAGGGCTCCGTAGCCCTATTATATATTTTTGCAAATTATTGAAAGGCAGAGGATACCGTTATCCTCTGCCTTTCGTAAGAGGCGACTAAAAGAGGGGTTGCGGGCGGCATGAGAGCTCGATCAGTTCAGCCAGGTGATCCTGCGGTATGTGTGATCGCATAACGTCGTAATAACCAGACGGTGCGGTGGGCCCAGCCGCTCACCTGGGTGGAGCCCGATGGGACAATATGCTTGGAGGACTCCAGTTGCGTTCCTTTGGAGAACTCCTCTTCGCAACGCCGTGGACGACCACCGGGGGGGTTTTAGTGTGATAAAAATCTGGCGTCACTCCCACGGCGTCGGGTTCCTTTTGAAGGACTTAATGTTTCGACTTCGGAAACACCACTGTCACACCTATTCCTACCTTATAAGACCAATGTTGACAGTTGTGTTTTAATTTAATGGGTATGGTGAGGAAGACATACTTTTACGAGGCATTCCAACTTAGTGGTCAAGGATAGCAATGCATCTGTGGCCGACTCCATGTAATAATCTAATTCTATCTAAGATGAAATATTGTGATCAACATTGATCAGCAGTGATCACTTACTATCAGGTGGACTGCATGCCTGTTTTACACTTATTTTTTTATTATGGGTATATATTTATAATCGCTCATAAGAGGTTAGTTCAGAAGCTATACTTTTGGGCGTAGTCAGTAAAAATAAAAGATAAAAACTTTCACTCAGTGTTTTATGTACCATGGAGTTCAATATTACGAGAGAGATGCAAAATATGAATGAAAATTATCGTTTAACTCCTGTATAGTTATATTATCCTGGTACATTTGCAATGCATATTTATTATACTAAAAATACTTTGCATTATTATTATTTATACTAAATTATATTTTTGCAAATTATTGAAGCGTAACGCTGAATATATTTACTTACCTATTTATAATAAATAATTTACACACGGCATATTACTCGTGCAAAATTGGCTGAATAACGCTGTTGAGACTTTAAAATCTATAAAATCCGCACCTTTTTATCACTATAAATTGTGTTGTATTATTGGTCGCTTGTTCATGATCCCCATTGAACTTATTCTGTGGGTTAGAACAGCCTTGTAAGTGAGTCGCAACAACCGTAAGCAATGAAATCTGCTGGCTCTACACAAATGGCAAAATTTCCGATGTTTACCGATACCATATTTTCCAGAACTTTCGTAATGTAGCTAACTTCAAAATACTACATAACTTTTTTCCCAAACGCCCCAATAGGAGTGAAACTTGCAAAACCCGTCTGTTAGTACAATTACTAACCATAAATGTTTATATGACCAGGTCCACTCACGGATGTGAGCATGCCATTGAATCCAGTAACGAAGCAGTCGAAGGGATTTGCAACATTGACATACATGATGCCAGAGCACGCTGTGAAAGCCTTCTCGGACCTAGACGGCACCGTCTTCTGCGGCAGGATGCTCCACATCCTGCCGGCTAAAGCCGAAAACGTAGAGGAAGAAGACGTTTATAGTAAATACACATAAAATTATTCATACATATTCAAAACATGTTAAATTTTTTCAGTTATTTGCACATTTGTAATAATATTGGGTAAAGTAAGTTAAGACAGGTAAGTTGTTGCTAATGAAGAAATTAGGACCGTGTCTAGTTAGCTTAAGAATACTATATATCAATATTACTTTATACTATCTATAGAAAATAATTTGAACGTGACCTTCTCGAACGATCGCACTTACACATGGCGATCCTTCACAGCGTTCGGTTTCTACCCAATGTTCCCGTAATAGAAGCATTTATGAAACGCACGTCTAATTCGCTTAAGAAAAATAACATGTCAAACTAAGACGAGACATGAAAATAGGACATTTCAAATTTTACAAAGACAAACTTGTTTTAAACACCATTAACGACACTAGTTATAAACAACAAAAGAATATGTATATACATAATGATATTTAATTTGATTATACCTTGTTATTATACATAACTTAATAGAAATTAAAGTATAAATAAGAAATTAATCCATAAATATTATAAATACATTATGTATAAATTTATGTTCCTATTAAGACTATTTCATAAACGGATATTGTATTGACTTCTGGAACACCTGTTTCTTGTTGATAATTCTTGTCATTTATTACAGTGAGTGAGTCTTACAAGGAGAAAAAGGCGAAAAAACTGAAGGCTCAAGCAAGATCTCCATTTAACTGGAACGTACTGTTCTTGGGTGCCAATGCAGTTGCGGATGTGGTGGCCGCTAATTACAACACCACAAAAGAAGCCTTGCTCAATGACAACAATACAAGTATGTTTACTAATTACCTATTCTTACTAATGTTTATTAATATATTGCATGCTTAATGGAATACTGACTTAATTCAAAAAAGAAGATTTTTGGGAAATCGCAGAAGAAGGTCTTGCTATGAGGTCTGTTCAAACTTGGTGATGAATAAAATTAACAATTACTTAACGTTAGGACGCCAACAAATCGTAATTTCAACGTAATTCAAACGGTAGACGGCGCTAACAGAAGCCTGTATCTGTACGTAACTAAATTTTAACTTATCTCTTAATGAGCCAGTGTTCCATTAAGAATGCGATATATATAGTGATATTCCTCTTTATCTAAGGTCAGAGATTTCTCGGAGATTAATAGAAGCTTTTTTTAAAATATGGAAACTGTTAAAACTATTTTCTATTGATTTGCGATTGCTTTTGTGAGTCTATCAGTTTTAGAAATATGAATTAGACACTGAATAAATGCCTTACTATACTGCACACAATATTTTTGTTGTTTTTAGATACAAGTGCTGCTGTCAGATTAGCCCTTGGCGAAACACAATTAGTAAGCGAAACTAAAGCCTTCCTAGAGGCGAATGGGGTTTACTTGAAAGCATTTAATAAAGTAAGATATTGTTTTTCAACATTCCTTAGTGTACTTATATATTTATTTTTAGAAACAACTTAAAACTAAGGGTTACAAGGGTAAGCCTAATGCCTAATGGCATTCTCTGCCAGTCAACCCTGGGCGATGGCGATAATGTGGCGATGTGGTAGGCATATAAATAGTAACTTAATAATGTTGAAATAATCATACGATATATGTAGGTTTTTTTTTTTTATTAATATGAAGTAGTAAACGAGCAAGCAGCCCTTCTGATGGTAAGTTACTGCCGCCCATGGACATTTGTAAGCAACTTCATATAGAACAGGGGTTCTATATAGTCGATCACTGATGCGTTGTTACTTCCGAGGATTCAGATGGTCGCCTCATATATAACTGAGCCGGCAACCACACCCTTCCACCGAAACGCAAGTACTGCTTCACGCTAGAAATAGGTGTGGTGGTTTACACACACACGCTAGTAATTGTGTGTGTGTGTGTAAAACATGTATCTTAAAGGAAAAATGGGCGAAGTTAGGGTTTAGCTAAGATAATGTTACAAAACAGCAGTGTAGCGAGGTTTGAAAATTTAACTTTTGAACTTGCCGCTCCTTAATAAAGATATCAACAAAAAAGATCATCAACAATGAAGTCTGCCAAAAAACTATCAGCGAAGAAAGTCTCGAAAAAAGCGTTCTCCTCTATATATAATGTCTATTTATGGCTTACCGATAATTTGTATATAAATATTTTTTAAGACTTAGTTTTAAGTTTGAATTAGCTTAATTCAAAGTTTTTAACGTAAGTCGCATTGTTTCTAAAAATGAAGTAGGCTATATAAAGTAAAAAGATTCTTACGTAAAAACATTTTCAAAGCATTGATTAATAAACTCTTTATTTTTAGCCCGCTAAAAAGAGATCGAAGACCTGCATTCTGGTAAAGCACTTGCCTGCCAACACGGAAAAGGATGAAATAAAAAGCATATTCGAAAAACACGGCGCTCTAGCCAGATGCTTGCTACCAAAACATGGGATCACTGCCCTTGTCGATTTCATAGAGCCCAGTGATGCTAAAAAGGCTTTCATAAAACTAGCGTACTCGAAATTTAAATCTGTGCCCTTATTTCTGGAATGGGCACCAGAGAACGTCTTTGTGAAAATTTATGAAAAATCTGAACCTGAAAATAAAAAAGAAACAAAAGAGGACACTGAAACTAAAGAAGTCAGTGATTCTAAACAAAATGAAACCGACAGTGTCAAGAACAAAATTACAAGCGATACAGAAAAGAGTGTGGAAGATAAACCCATTGCAGAAACTGATGAAAAACAAGAACCAGAAAATGACACTACTCTATTCGTGAAAAATCTCAATTTTATCACTACGGAAAATACTCTAAAAACTGTAAGTATTCATTAACTCAAATTCCCCCTTTAAACAAAACATAACAGGTTTACATTTTTATAAACTTTTACTTCAATACAAACCTACTTGACGCAATGCACTCAATATTAATCCTCACATATATCCAAGCATTTCACCAACTTCTAGTGAGACTCTTATCCTTTTTAAGCTTCTATGGAACTGCCAACTTTGATTATGGGTAAAAGATCTTTTTGAAAATGAATGAATTTTATTATCCATTTTACTATCCCAGAAAGCTTTTGCTTAGTATGGAAGTGAAGTTGCATCGCCATTTAAATGGTCTAGGCACCATACAACTATCGATTTTCTTTTCGCCTTTTTTTATAGATGATGGAATGAAACCCTTCGTGCGCAAGTCCGACTCACACTTGGTCGATTTTGTATTACTCGTTTGCTTATTTGTTTTTCACAAAATCTATCACCTAAATGTATTAAGATTTTGTAACACAGCAAGTCAATATTATGTTATGCGTCAAAATATTTTGTTTGCAGCATTTTGAAGGATGTGGGAAAACATACAGCGTAATAGTAGCTAAAAAGAAAGATCCAAAAAACCCGGGACAGTTCCTTTCAATGGGATACGGTTTCGTGCAGTATTACAAGTCGGAGCACGCCAATGAAGCGTTGAAAACTCTTCAAAATTCAACGCTCGACGGTAGAACTCTAGAATTGAAACGATCCGAGAGGGGAAATCAGTAAGTTTATTATGTTAATCTACATAATATATAAAAGGCAATTCCGACTCACTGACTTATATATCAATGCACAGCCGAAGCTACTGTACCTAAAACCTTGAAATTTGGTACCGGTTTCCTTTTGTCGTGTAAGTGAGCGATAAGAAAGGATCTTTAGAAATTCATTCCGTATGGGGCTAAAATGGGGCTTCCATTGCTGAGTGACTAACTGACTGACAGACAACGCACGGCCGAAACTACTGGGCGTAGAAAGTTGTATTAAGATTCCTTAGGGAGTGTATAGGAGCACTAAGAGACGATTTTTGGAAATTCCCCTCCAAAGGCGGTGAAAAGGGTGATAAACTTTTATATGGAACTTATACACCGTTGAAGTTAGTGACTTGAATATTTGGATTTTAGTTGTTTACAATAAATTAATGAAAACGTATTTCAGATTTTTACTATTTCGGCGTTTATTCGATTTTTAAAATTCTATATTTAATGGAATAAAATCGAGGCTGAATATTTACCTTTTAGCTTTCCCGTACAAACACCCGCCAACAGCCAGTAGTACCATATAAATTTATGAGAAATTTACGTGTAAATTACTACAGTTAATGACATGAATTTGCACCATTACATACCTAATGTATGTAATTATAATTTCTAGAACCAATTTGTGGTAAACTTCAGATGGGACCCTAATCTTATCAGTGCTTACTGAAGATGCCTTTGACGGCAGTTACCACTAGCTATCAATTGGAATGCATGCTCATTTGTTACTTAAATAAATAAAGTTGTTAATATAATATAAATTACGTCCCACGTTTTTTGTCCGGGCTAATCTCCTAAACTACTGAACCAATTTCTATCAAATCTTCACACCTTGTGCAGTTTGATCTAACTTAAAAGAAAGGATACTTTTATTTATTTTTCTTTTACTAATTAAAAACATTTAGCATCGAATTTGAAAAAACAATCTTATTTATCAAATAATGGAGTAAATCCGGGAAAGATGTGTGAGTCGTTTCTTGTCCAGGGATTGCCACAACTCTATTAAATGATGGGAAAATGATACTAAGAACCACATCAATTTTTATTTAATGCCCAACGAAGTGGGCCCGCGTCTGCTAGTGAAAATATAAATTCTTTGCGGATTTATCAATGCTACAACCACGTACTAACTGTAAAAGTTATAAAGTTCACTATGCTAAGCTTAACTTTAATTAATTTCTTACATATATCATCAAACTTTTATGTCATTTTCAGGGCTGAAGTTAAGACGGCAAAGAAAACCAGTAAAGAAAGTGAACAAAACGGAACCAAAATATTGGTTCGTAATGTACCATTCCAGGCTAACCAAAATGAAATACACGAAATATTTAGGTATATGTTATAATGTTTGTAAATTCGTTATTAAATAACAAATTTATCACTTTAATGGCATAGTTGTCTCCGGAAATGATAATTTCCAAGATATGCCTTAAAACTGTATGGTTATCTAAAACTCTTTAACCTTAATACCTTAACCTTTAACCTATTAATACTTTGAACAAATATTTTTCTGAGCATATTAAAAACATTTCAGAGCATTTGGAGAGATAAAAAGTTTAAGATTACCCAAAAAATTATCTTCTGATCAGCACCGAGGATTTGCTTTTGTGGACTACTTTACTAAAGCTGATGCAAAGGTTGACTTTTTTATTATTTCTATATAAATAGCTTACACTATAACTATATAAATAACAATACAAACTGTTTTATTTTAAAATAAATGCCTATACTAAACGTATGCTTCTTATGCATATTTGTCTATAAGTATTTTTCTTCGTAAGTACTATTTAGGAACGGCGTAATCGGTAACATACATCATCATGTGAAATTTCTGACGAATGGAATAAAATATAAATTGTTTTTTCTTTCAGTCTGCATTTGAAGCATTATGTCAATCCACTCATTTATACGGCCGAAGACTGGTATTAGAATGGGCCGATCAAACCGATGAGAATGAAGACATCGATGCGCTCAGAAAACGTACTGCTGAAGCGTATAATAATCCGGCGCCTGGCGGCAAAAAGTCGAAGAAAGGAGATGTAGACGTCGAAGAATTTGTTGACGGTCCAAATAATAAACAACCTTAAATATATATTAAGTCATTTTATATGACTTCATTTACTTGTCTTTTTTCATCGCTTCGTCATTTCGTCATCGAAAAGTTCCATTTATGATTTAGATTTATTTTTCTGATGAAAATTGTTTTAAATTGGTTTCAGAATGTGGAATATACCACGATAGCAGTATCAAGTCAACCTTGGAAGTTATTTAACGGTTTAGAGTGTACCTAAGTAAACCCAAAATCAGAAAAGGCTCTTGCCAAATCTGCAATTAATTTGTGGTAAATTAAGATTCTATGGCCCGGGCCGCCTACCTATTAAAGCGAGTATATATATGGTGAGTAACTTTAATATTCGGACAGTATGAAGTTTCTAATTTATTTTGCCATATCTCTATTGTTATCCAGACAAATACGTTATTATAATATTCGAATAACTTTTGGTTTCATTTGTTAAAAATAAAGATATGGCAAAATTAATCAGAAACCTCATACTGTGCGAATATTAAAGTTACTCACTGTAACTATTCACCAAGCTGGTCAAGTGTGATTTTTAAACTTTACACACCTTACAGAACTTTTATTACTCTAAGAACTCTGATGTGTAGGTTTCCTCGCAATGTTTTCTTTCGCTATTAACACATTCAATGTCACGTATTTTTAACGTAGCAAACAGGGCAATGTAGGTGGCACTGAATGTGGTAAATACATACATAACTTTGAAAAATCCGGGATCGTATCTCTGACCCCACATTGAGACCGAATTTAAAACAAGGCCTATGACAGATTGCCGACATTATACACCACGTCATGAAAATTATGTATTTGTTGCAATTTTTTATAATATAAGCATCTAGTCAAAGTAGTCTCGTAAATTTTAATCTTACAGTTTCCACGTAATTTTAATCGTATAGTTTAGCACAGGTCTGGCGTTACTTCAAATAACCTTATCGTATCGTAACGCCGTTTTATCGATCTAAACTTGCTGTGCTAACAAAAATACATGATTTTCTAATTAAGATAATATTTAAATCTATCATAATCAAACAATATGTATCCAATTACGTAAGAAATGTATGTATGAAACGCAATAAAACAACAATTGTGTTTATTATGACTTTCATTTATTCTAATAACGATAATATAAGTTTAATGGACAATGGCATATGGGATATTATAATTGTTTTAATTTACCTTAAACGGAAAAATACTAAATATTAGTAAATATTTACATATGCTAAATTTGATAAAAACAAAATATAATTTCTGGGAGACCGTAAAAAAATCGGTCCGTTATTTGTTAAATCAATTGGTTACATAAGTTCTGCTTTTAGTATGAAATACATATAATAACAAAGAAATACTACTTATATTATGAAGGTTAAATTACTTGGGATTATGACTACTCATTCCATATTTCTAATATATTTACAACAATACTTGAAAGTTATTTCAAGTCGATCAATTAAATCATGTGAATTTAGAAAAGAAGCAGAGAAAAATATACACAAATCTTCAAATATTTGGCAAACAATGCCAATATATTTCACATACACTATTTTGCTTTAAAACCTATACATACATTTAACCATATTTCAAAAAAAATCAGAAGTATTTGTCATAAATTAAGACAATCTGGATTAACCCTAAAGCTTTGATTATTGCATTACTTTCCTTATAGCTAAGTTACCATGGTACTGACAGTAAGATTGCAATAGTTGCTTGAAATTAACAGTGGTTACAATATTGTGCTATTTACTTCAGTTCATAATAATATGGCCTATAGATCAGCTTATTGAAATAGTACAATTATATTTGTTATATTAAATTATCTTATCATATACACCAATTTATTGATCAAAAACAGGAATGTACAACTCTTTGAATATATTCTTAGTTTTGATTATTATCCTATATTTATTTCTATTAAGAGAAAATTTGCTATTGGAATAATAAAATGACCACACATAGTATCCAAAAAAAATCATATGGTTACAATAGCCGATGCTGATCATAGAAACATCCTTCAATCAATCTTAACTGTTGAGTAGATTTTGCGCACAAATATGCTTGTGCCCAAATAACCTACTGTGCCACAAATAATTCCTAGAGCTAAACTAAACAAAGCCATGTATCCAAAATAGAATGTTGTCTGGAATAAACCATACATTTTCGTTTTGAAAATAAAGTAATAGAAAGAATAGAAATAAACATACAAGGCAGTGCTACCAGCTGAGAGAAAACTAGTCCATTGCCAACGATAATCCTCTGCATTCAACAAGAAGTAGGTGCACACAATTGTGACACAAACTGTTACAATCATAAGAATCAAGAACACAAGTAACATGAATCCATACACATAGTAAATTTTGTATGCCCAGAAGGATGTAAATATGAAGTACATCTCAATGAATATGGAGCCGAATGGTAGAATGCCTCCCATAATTATTATAATTCCCGGTTCCATAAACCACTTTTTCTCAGGGATAGGCCTTGGAACAGCATTTATACGGCACGGGTAATCAGGCTGACCTGCTAGGTTTCGCCCGAGAACAGTGCCCACAAGAGTCAGAGGAAGAATCACAAAGGTGCAAATGGACATAACAGCAATCATGCTGCCGAAAGGTATCGCTCTTGATGCATGGTAGTACATTGCAATGAAATTTATAAAGAAGGCAGTGCCACACACCATCACGGGCAAAAAGAAGGCAGACAGCAACATCTGTTTTATCCACAGCTTGCCCCCCATCCTTGCATACAATGATCCACCAAAATAACCATTAACTGGAGAAGTGGCAGCATAAATGAAAATGGCAGTTGAAAGTAATGATCCTCTTTCAGTGTACAATTCACCAAATATGGTAAATATTATGACTGCCAAAACAACAACAGTCAACTGATGACCAATTCCAGTTAAAGCTGAAAACAATGCCAAGTGTGGCACAGGTCTGAACACATCTCCATGCACCTGTTTCCAGCCATACTCATCGCCCAAGTCTTTTTCTAAGTCATCTAGGTCATCATCTTTCGAGTACCTTGCATAGTCCTTACGTAGAGTTCTCATTAGAATCATAGATACAAGACCCACCAAGAATATTACCATCATAAAACTATTAAATATACTAAACCAGTGAATTCGATGCTGGAAGAAATTTGGATCTAAATACTTATCAAATCGGTCTTCGAAGCGAATATTGCTCTCCTTCCAGTTCACTTCATAAGTGAATGGAATTTTAGCGTCAGGTGTTAATCGTTCCTTATTTTCGGCTGTTAAGTTGACTTCCACAATTCTGTTCCCATTGTAGCCAATATCAAACTTCTTGTGAGTCCATATATAGTAATGATCACCATCAACTTCGCCAACAATGCCCCATATCGGAAGGTCGTCAACGTACATCTGATACCGGTAATGATTCTTCACTGCATATACGAGAGCCTTGTACGACTGTTCATTTAGTTCTATGGCACAAAATTGTTGTGCCGGAACATTTTCTTTGAACGTCACATCCAGACCGCTAAATTCCAATTCGACGCCTTGTAATGCTTCTGATAATGTTTCATGGTAGTGTCCGATGGTAACTTTCGTGCCAACACAGAATGGAAGGGAAAAATATGCGTACGTCTCCTGTCGATTATGGTAGGGGCCTACAGTATTCATCCATATTACCACTTGTTCTTTTAACTTGTAAGTATGCGTATGTTCATCACAATTGACTATAATCCAAAATACACACAAAAAATACAGATACTTCATCTTCAACTGCCGAATAAAGACTAATTTTAATGAAAGAACACAGTGAATGTAATTGCAACGTTTAATAAATAAACGTGGCCATTGTGCTAAACTAAACTAACCGCTGTCATTGACATCTATATTTTCGTGTAACGCCAATGAAACGTCATTTTTTTTCTTTTTCTTTATCGTATGTCGTTCATGATTACCAGTATTACCACTTTGTTAAAAGCTAAATTTATTATTTCCATACTTTTAAACTTACTATTTTGAAAGTTTTACTTTAAGCATAATTTAATCCTCTATATATATCAAAATTGTTTTTGATAATGAAAAGTAGAAATTTTTATTATTTTATGCAATTTCAACGATAAAACATTATAAAACGCACACACGACTAAAGTCAGCTTAGTTGCACGTCACTATTATCTCGGCAAGTAAAATCACAATGTTGGCAATTTTTTATCGGCGTAAATAAATTAATTAATTTAAGGTAAAGTAACGAGTATTTTGTTTTTTCGAGACAGGGTTTTCAAGAGGTTGTAAATGTATATACAAGTTATGGCTTTATTTTTAGGCAGCACATTTCCTATTAACGTAGCCGTGTTCCATAGCTTTTTATTCCAGTATTTCAATGATGTCACTGCGTTACAAGAATAATCGTACATTTTAAAATTCCTTATTGTTAAATTAAAGGTACCTCGTGTTATATTTAATATATTAATTTAGAACTGGAAACTTAGTGCTCTCACTTTATTGTACTGTAAAAGAAAAAACTAAAAGCATAATTTTACATGACTCGCCTAAAAAATGCATTGATTCAAAGCCGAGATATATTGCAACTATTCGGTTACATTTATTGTAGCATTTTAAGAGTTGATATATTGTGTGATGCATATTAACGAAACATTTGAAAAAAATTACAACATTTCAAGTCATAACCGTTTCTCCATTGCATCATTCATCAAAGCATGGGTGCCGTCACAGACCTTCAGAGTTTTGAAATCTTTCATTAAAACTCGTTCCTTTCATTGCATTTAATTTATCATACCGACTGAACTGATAAATACATTACACGATAATACAATGAAATTTATAAAGTATGTGTAAGATCTATATTTCACACGTTATTGTGAAATGTAGAAGATACGAATTACGAAATCAATTATTATTTTGAACAGAAAGGTCACAAAGCCAGAGTCGACGTGGATCGTTTAACACGATATCAAATAAATAAAAAAGTAATTAAAGAAAGATGTTGTGTATGCGTCGTCTTAGTTTGTATCGTTTTGTAAATATATTTACATGGATATTGAAAACATCAGTATAGTCAATCGATGAGCTGTATATTTACTTAATTTTAAACATATAAGCTAGTAGCTAGCATGATTTTATACTTTAAAATGAATAACGTACACAGCACAATTACTTCATCTATTTGTACACTTAAAAATAAGTACGTCTAAATAAATAACATTTCGATATTCAACATGATAGACCAAACGAAACACGAAAAGTTCGGTAACTTAATTATTGTGCGCTGATTTAGATACAAGCTCTACAAGTCCAACACACCGCCTTGTTCTAAACTGAATTTAGTCTAACTATTAATTCAGACAGACCAGTACCAAATAGCTTGTTTAATACAACTGACAATATCAAATTTAAAATCAGGTATATAAATAAGGATCAAAGGACAAAATTATTTTAACTTAACAGTAACATTTAACAGTACGTATATATCTATTTATTTATTAAATAATGAGATATGTGAAGGCTATTTAGAGCCCCATAACTGGAGTCAACTGGTCTGGTGTTATTACAAGTTGATCAAATCTAGGTGACCCTAACCTTTGGCAATTCTGTTAAGAATTTAGAGTATCAATAATAAAAAAGACATTTTTGGTTATGGTCTAACAACTATAGGTACCTTTTTTGGATCACCGCGCAAAAAGCGATGCCAATTAATTCAATTATAGAAGTACTTTCAATACTTTTCATTAAAAATGCTTTACTACCGATGCAAGAATCGATATCATCGCAGTTAGTAAATCATAGTGTCAATAATATCGAAACTATTAAGTTCTATAAAAGAATAGCATCAATAAATGGTTTTACTTTGAATAGCAATTGTAACATTGGTACTTCACACGTTCAGTGGCACTATGAATTTCACGAATGCTTCTCGGATATTGATATTTTTGACGTATTCGAGAGCGCCTGGCGTGTTGCTGGCACCGCGGTAAAATTTACAAACACACGCATCAATAAAATGTAATCATACATTTACTTAAATTGCACATGTTGTGTGTTTAGAAGTAAAACAAGTTGTGCGTAGCGAAGATAATTCATTTCATGTATATATCTATCTTTATCTTGTAACTATTAAAATACCTACATGCTAATACATAACAATACTATCGAATATAAACCAAAATCGAAAGGCTAAAACAATAGATCATTTCGATAAGATACTATCAGATAAAAATCGATCGTTTTCAGTCAGTTATAGAAAATCTATAGAGTAACAAATAAATAATGCTAGATCATCTAGCGACAACAATATTGTCGAAAATACAGTGTCACTTCCGCCAATTAGAAAATACAATAAATAATTACTACATTTACAATAACCCATAATGTGAAAACAACGGCATAGCGTGTCGGGGATGGCACTTTATGGTGGCCTGCAATACCTTTAGGCTTTAAATTTTGAACTACAGATTTTTCCTATGTATAATTAGTATTTCTGAAAGCAATTGCAATTGATCATGTTGTTGGGCGTCTCTTTAAGAGGACTTATATTTATTCCAATCAGATAACATTATATAAATTGAATCATAGGATTCTATATTTATTCTGATACAAAGTTCATTTTATCACTGAACTTATCTTATATCAGGCAGTAAATTCATCTTTCGCCTGGGATGCAGAGCCATCCCACTCAAACCCACACTATACCACTATGTCAAAAATAAGGTACACTTAAAAAAACCAAAGTTAAAGAACAAGTTTACATATAGACAGATCAATCAATCTTTACAGTTGAATATATTTTGCGTACAAATACACTTGTGCCCACGTATCCCACTGTTCCGCAAATAATTCCTAGAGCTAAACTAAACAAAGCCATGTATCCAAAATAGAATATTGTCTGAAATAACCCATACATCTTTGTTTTGAACATGAAATAATAGAATGAATATAAATATACATACAGGGCAGTACTGCCTGCTGAGAGAAAACTAGTCCATTGCCAACGATAATCTTCTGCATTCAACAAAAAGTAGGTGCACACAATTGTGACACAAACTGTTACAATTATAAGGATTAGAAACACAAGTAACATAAATCCATACACATAGTAAATTTTGTATGCCCAGAAGGATGTAAATATGAAGTACATCTCAATGAATATGGAGCCGAATGGTAGAATGCCTCCCATAATTATTATAATTCCCGGTTCCATAAACCACTTTTTCTCAGGGATAGGCCTTGGAACAGCATTTATACGGCACGGGTAATCAGGCTGACCTGCTAGGTTTCGCCCGAGAACAGTGCCCACAAGAGTCAGAGGAAGAATCACAAAGGTGCAAATGGACATAACAGCAATCATGCTGCCGAAAGGTATCGCTCTTGATGCATGGTAGTACATTGCAATGAAATTTATAAAGAAGGCAGTGCCACACACCATCACGGGCAAAAAGAAGGCAGACAGCAACATCTGTTTTATCCACAGCTTGCCCCCCATCCTTGCATACAATGATCCACCAAAATAACCATTAACTGGAGAAGTGGCAGCATAAATGAAAATGGCAGTTGAAAGTAATGATCCTCTTTCAGTGTACAATTCACCATATATGGTAAATATTATGAAAGCCAAAACAACAACAGTCAATTGATGGCCAACCCCTGTCAAAGCTGAAAACATGGCCAATTGTGGCACCGGCCTGAAAACATCTCCATGCACCTGCTTCCAGCCATATTCATCACCTAAATCTTTTTCTAAGTCATCTAAATCATCATCTTTTGAATACCTGGCATAGTCTTTGCGAAGAGTCCTTATCAAAATCATTGACACCAGACCCACTAAGAATATCACCATCATGACAATATTAAAGATACTGAACCAATGTATTCTATGCTGGAAAAAGTTGGGGTCTAGATATTTATCAAAACGGTCTTCAAAACGAATATTCCTCTCCTTCCAGTTTACTTCATAGGTGAAGGGTATCTTAGCACTTGGAGTTAATAATTGCTTGCTCTCAGCTGTTAAGTTGACCTCAACAATTCTATTCCCATTGTAGCCAATGTCGATCTTTTTGTGTGTCCAAATGTAGTATTGATCACCATCAATCTCACCAACTATGCCCCATATTGGGAGGTCATCCACATACATTTGGTACCAATAATGGTTCTTGACAGCGTACACGAGAGCCTTATATGACTGCTGATTTAATTCTATAGCACAAAATTGTTGCGCAGGAACATTTTCTCTAAATGTGATATCCAACCCACTGAATTCCAACTCGACGCCTTGTAAGGCTTCTGATAACGTTTCATGGTAGTGTCCAATAGTAACTTTAGTCCCAACACAGAATGGGAGGGAAAAATAAGCGTACGTCTCCTGCCGATTATGATAAGGTCCAACAGTATTCATCCATAACACAACTTGTTCATTCAACTTGTATGTGTGTGTATGTTCATCACAATTAACAATGGTCCAAAAGATACACAGAAAGTAAAGAAACTTCATTGTAAACTATTTCATTACTAGTAAGCTTGATTTAACACTGTGTTAACGCCTAAAATAAATGCCGATAAATAAAAATATTATATTTTACAATCACTTTGACGTTTGCTCCATTGACAGACAACGAAGGCCGACGTCGGCGAATTCAGCTTATGTCAGTTCTCTAAATAGCCAATGGTGCGATTAAACATTTCAATTGAGATCGAAAAGATGGCCGCAAATAAATGAAGTTAGGTTGTAAGGCGCCAAGCCAAAAACCGTAATTTTTTTTTAAATAATAAACATTTCAATTTTAAATGTAGTAACATTAATCATAATCTAAATAATTTGTACTTACAGGATTTTTAGGTTACTTTTATGTTGATGTATGTGTAAAACGTGAAATTGTTGCAAATTAAATTTAATAAAAGAAATAAATATGGATATAGATCAAGATTTACCAAGCTGTGTACAAGCAAGATTTAAGTCAGACACTGGAGAAGAAATCGGTAGTCCTTTGGAGCTACCATTAAACATTACAAGGGATCAACTAAATCTCATTTGTAATGCACTTTTGCAAGAGGTATTCAACCGATATAGTAGATAGTATTCTTTCTATATTAAATATAATATATGTCATAGTCACCCAGTAATTTATTACTTAAAATTTTTCTTTTCAAATACACCAATTTTCCTTAAATAAATCATTCCAAATTAATCATGTACACTAATAAATATTAAATACCTCAATACTCTTTTTCAGGAAGACAAGCCGTTTCTATTTTTTGTCAAAGACATCGAAATAACATCAACTTTAAAGGATATTCTCAATGTTATAAAATTAAACTCCGAGGAAGTAGTTGATATAATCTATCAACAACAAGCGGTATTCCGTGTGAGGCCTGTCACTAGATGTACGAGGTAAAAACGATTGTTTAAGTTTTATATATACGCTTTCTACACTCACAGCCCCACACTAGGATTTTCTCCTGTGTCGCGGGTGCCATGGACACACAAACACGAATAC
>DWNE01003126.1:0-17306 GCA_018249875.1 Cecropterus toxeus | reverse complement strand
ATTTCCATAAAATGGGACCCCCTGTGAAACTGACCGCATACAATGACGGTCGAATCGTGACGGTCGGTAGCGGCATCTGGGAGTTATGCCCGAACATACATAAAAAAAAATATGTATACGTGACGAATAGATAACCTCTCTTCCTTTGGGAAGTCGGTTAAAAAGAGTGTTTCTCTTGATATACGTGAGCTCATATTACCCTGAAAGTGTAACATATATGCGACAAAAGCAATTTAAGTCGAGAAAATGACCAGTCATTGACAAATTGAAAATGGAGTACAGTCAAACGCTACGCGTCCGACTTGCGTCCGACGTGAATAATTTAAATATATATTGATTGGTTTAGTAAGTATATGCGCAGTACATAGGCCTGAAGTCGGCGCTCAACGTACGCATAGGCTTCTAATTCGAATAACTGACTGACTTATTTAAGTCGGTCTTATTTTAAACCGAGTTCAAAAAGGAGGAGGTTCTCAATTCGTCTGTATTTTTTTTGATACATCGAAAAATGTGTATAACCGATTTTTTACAACTTTTTTATTTGAAAGCCGTTGTTTTCCGTTTGATCCCATTTTAATCAGATTCAGTTTTGACAAGGGCATGCAGAGAAAACCGTATAAGTCTTAAATTTGCATTAAGGATTTGCGCGTCAAATTAACAAATAACACATCTTCGACTAAACCGATTCTCATAAAACTTGAAATTAACATTAGGTATCTAGAATGACATAAATTTAATGAAAAATATGACCTTCTACTCCTCAACCCTGATTATGTAGGTACTGCTAGCCAAAACCATAGAAGTTGACCATTTTGGTGCTTACGTGTATGCTGTAAGATTACTATTATGTAGGGATATAAGATGAAAATTTTGACTTTTAACTCCTCAAACCTGATTATGCAGGGTACTATATTCTCTTTTTGCTTGCTTAGGACATTCATACGGTAGAGTAGTCATACAAGAAATGAAATATCTCATCTACACTATACGTTATTAAATGAGTAGATTTTAAGTGCATCTATATTCATGGTCACCCCGATGCCACGACCTAGTCGAAATTATCCAATATTGAGATTATTTAACTTTTGTGTACGACCACTGCGTAGCGCGAGCGATGACAAATGTACTCGTAGGTATTATTACATTTCCCTCTATTTTTTGCTTGTCACTGTAGTACAAGTACTTCCTTTTTCATTTCAGTCAATTGTTACTACGTTGTTGGGGTTTTTATGTACTAGTTTGAGTCTACTTAACTAGTAACATCGTTAAAACATAAAAAAAAACTGACAGATTAAAACGTGATTTTGTTCACAATTTAACACTTATATATACATATATATCATATATATCATTATACTCATTTTCTATCCATATTGTCGTAATGGTCGCTATGCCGTCGTCCTTCCCGGGGTCGCTTGGCTGGGCAGCCCCGGAAGCCCCCTTTTTGTCGCCTCTTACGACAGGCAGTACCCTATTCTGGTCCCGGAACTGCAGGGATCATATATCGAAGTTAAATATCGAAAAATATTAAGTGTATATTAAGTTTATACTGTTTAGTTCTTGATTGATTCATTGATTGTGTATACGTTTGTAAAATATCCATCGATCGCCTTCGACGTTGGCGAGCGGCCGCCAGCGGCACCGGCCGCTGCCGCAGGGCGGTGACGTCACGCCGCCCGCCGGCAACAGGTGCCGCCCGCCCTCGTCGGCGGTGATGTCGCCGCCACCGCCACCCACTCCTCCACTGCCCCGTGCCGTAATCAAAACGACATTTTTGCAATTTTGATTTAATTTATTTCGTTAATTATGAGACAAAAGCACATAAACGTTCATCGTCGCATTCGGTGGCAAAACTATCAAATACAAGCAAAAAAAAAATACAAGAATACCTCAATTGTAGTAGATACGACACGATACGTGTGCCGGGCAACCCACCGACCTTCACGCGGTTGCACTCGCTCTAATGAAATGCCAGCCGCCTTTCTATCAAGTGTACACTGCACTGAAGTGATCGGCGAGGTAAGTTCATTTTCAAATTAAATAACAGTAGTATGAAATATTGTGCATGAGTGCAACACGTACAGTGGTTAATATGTAATACATATTAGAAAGAGGAGGCCAGCTCGACGACATAGAAAATACAAAAAACACATAGATTTTGAATTATACATAATATTATTGTTGTAAAAATCAAAAGTATATTTTCATAACGGGTAACAGAGCTGCTTTTTTGCTTACATATATTTTGTTATGAACGAAATCCTTAGCTTTATATTATTTATGAATGTTATAATGTAGATCGCGTCGGTGCCGGTGAAAGTGCAGATTTAGCGTCGGCTTGACGCAAGCGGTGCCATTGCGCGTTGCGCAGCGCTGGAACTCAGCCGCGCGCACCTAACTTCTACGTTGCACAACTTACTGTTTGCAATCGTTTGTTCTATCGTTTCAACTGCAAATATTTGTGAACACTAATTTCCAAATATAGTATTCTCCTATCGTCAAGTTTGAATAGAATATTATTACCGATGTAAACGGAAACATAAACATTACGCGGTCGCCGCAGTCACCGTGTCATTCTCTTACATTTCGAGCATTTATTTTATAAAATCGGCTACGGTCCATAGCGATATCGAATTTTCTGCGTTCTAAATAGAGCGAAGGCCACCGCGGTGAGGCGCCACGTCCCCGTCGCCACCGCGTCCGCTGCAGAGCCGCCGCGGTGCAGGCGAGCGGATTGAAACACGACGTCACGACCGCGATGTGCGATGTCCATCGACCGATGCACTATTTTACGTGGATACTACTTATATTAGATAAATCGACTCGTCAATATTGCCCCTTCAAAGGCTACTTTACTAAACCTAAACTATTCTCTAACTATTCAGAAAATAAGTATGAGAATATGAGCGTAAAAACGTAACAGCAAACAGTTTGAATCCTCGGCTACCGTCGATCGGGTTATGACGTCAGGGAGGGTGAGCTACACGTTATGAGTGTTATGATTATTAAATAAAGAAACCGCTTAGTCAACAATCAAACTGTGTATTGTGACGACTCGTATGTATATGTAATGTAATATAGGTGAATTTGAGTTGAGTATAAATATGTCACGTTTGTAAAATGTACCTTACATTTGCGTGCAAATGGGTGCACAACGTTTACTCGGGCGGATGACTGCTAGGCGATTTTCTAACAGAGTCGTATTTGTCACGTGCGCGTAACCTAAATGGCTGTAATGAGTTCCGTGTGGAAAGCGTGGCGCTGGCCGCTCGCCGCCCGCTCTCCGCTGCAGCCGCCGCACCGCCGCCACAACCTCGCTGGGACTCTGCACCCTACTCTTTACTCCAAACACGCCATCATGCCCTCATGACGTTACTTCCCGGTTTCGTATGTTTCGGCTGCTTCGTTTTAAATAGTTCCAGATTATTCTTCTTCTTATAGGTAGAACAAACACAAAAACACTTCATTGACTTTTTTCTTTCAAAAAGGTTTCTCGACCAGACCGTAACAGAGTTATGTTTTAAGCACTGCTGCCGTTAAGCGATTACACTTCTCTCAGAAACTCCTGTCAGTATACGTTTTGTATTTAATTATTCCAATTTATCTTTTTTCTAAAAAAATATTATGAAAAACAAGTTAATTCTCAAAAGCCACGTATTGCACGGAGTTCTGGGATAAGATTCCACTCCACGTCGATGTTAGTATAATGAAAATTAACGATGAACGGAGCATGACGGTCCGCCACGAATTCACTTTATATACCTATGTTGGTGTCGTAGATGCATTTCAATCATTTGCTGAAGTTCTACGATAACACTCATCGCTTTCTGGTGTAATAAATAAAAGCACTTCTACCACAAATTGGTTCATTTATTCATAGATCATGCCGTTGCAAATCAGTATGCAATCTAGAATATGGCCTCTGCCTCCCCAAAATACGTGTAAAGGTAAACGTATTTGAAATACCTACAACATAACATTAGCTAACCAACTATATGAAGCACCCATATCACTATAAATTTAAAGGGAGCTTTTTCCCCTTCCCTCCTTCCCAGAAGGAGGGTAATGTTTTTCGAGCGTATGTATGTATGTTTGTTAGTTTGTATGTTTTTAACGATATTACTAATTTAATAATTGTTAAAAAGAGATATTAAAAATACGTGTATGTACCTATATAATGAGTTGTATATTTATCGTGGATTTTAATAAGGATTTTGGATCCTCATTAATAATACTATTCAATATATTAATAATTGTATTGAAAGATTTTATGACTAACAATTTATATACAACGTGATCTATTTGATATGTTGAAAGTATTAGTATACCTATCATAAGAAATTATTCACTCGTGGCATACTAGGTAGCGAGATCGGTCGAATCATGATGGTTTCTGCAGTGGGCAACTTTTTTAACTAAACTTGCGACATGTATCTAACGACTAACTTCATAGTGTTGATTTTCAAATCGTACTTTTTCCCAGAACCGAAAAGAAGCATCAAAAAATTGCAGGCTACTTTAAGTATTATGCATATACAGGTAGTCGGTTGTTGAAATGCCGTCTACATAATTGTTTGTAATCTACTGTTGAAGTAGTGGTTGACTGTTATTCATATCGATCAATTCGCATGATGGAAGGCTGCATCTAGTGACCTTGAAAAGCTTGCGATCACTTGATAAAATAACAAGCAGCTGCAAACGGATGTCGTGAGATTTGGCACAACTCCCACACCCACCCCCTATTTCCACGTAAATTTTAGAGAATCACAGTGAAAATAACAAAATAAATTACTTAAATCGCATCTACTAAGGTTCTTAATTGTGGAAATTTTTTGAGACCCTCCCCTTTAAACGCATCTCTTAAACACATAATTTAAAGTTTAAGATAAAATGAAAATAAAAAGAGAAAAAAATATGACGATTCATAGTACACTAGATTATTTACTGCAGTCCATGTCACAATACTGTTTCGGATGTGTTGCGATGAGTCTCAACCCTGACCTAGTTCGCGGTGGGAAGCTACCCGATGCTAAACTATTTCCGAAGCGCATGACAAGATGACGTACCACAGCGCGGGGTCGCTCGCGCCCTCGACCAAACTGATGCGGACATTGCATGTTTTCACTTCCAATCATCTTGTTATATACTGATAGTACAAACAGGAAAGCTTTGTATGACATAGGTGGTCGCGAAAAACTTCAATTGTCAGTGTCACTATTATCCGTGTGGAACCTATTTTCGTATTCTAGAGACATAATATTCTTGTCCATTTGTTTGTTGAGTATGTTTCTTACATTTTGAGGCGCAAGTAGTTTATTATGATGGTAGTTTTATGTGACTTATGTATTAATGTAATGGTAGTGTTTGCTGAGACATTTAACAGAATATATACATAAGACATTCGGGTGTCCCGGCTGGCTCGGCGCCCGCGCCCCAGTGTTAACGATCCATCGCGGCTCACTTTTACTCTTCCCTATTCGCCGGCCAACTTGCCCTCTAATGGATTACTTTATTCATATCCCGTTATAATACATTAGGTTATCATAAATAACTTCATATGGTACTAAAAAGTTTGAAAACTTTATTTAGATCATTTTCTTTTAATTCGACCTTGAACTTTATCGATAGTATCGATACAGCTTGTAGGTGGGTGTCAGTAGGACTGGATGAGTAACTCTCTTCATGACGGTGTCGTTGCGCAATGTTCGGAGGCGATGCACTCACATACATACGGGTATAAACAAAAGGAATCGGTATCGATCATAGAGCACTTCGGGCTCATGATGATATAAATGTGTGAACCGCCTGATTTCCACTGTCGAGAATGTGATGTGTGATATTATTGGATACTCCTGTCGATACATAATGGTTATGGCAGCGTGGGAGATAAGATAACGAGGGTATAGGAGCGAGAAGGACGGCTATATTTTAAAGTTGCGGAATTAGTGAGCAGGGGAGAGGGGTGCGGGGAGGCGGCTGAGCATGCGCATGCGCACATTCAGGCAGTGTCGCGCCGCGCTGCCGCCGCTGGCAGTGCGCAGTCCGCAGAGTCCGCCGCCGGTCCGGTGGCGACCGCTGACGAGCCGTCTGCCGCGTGAGTCAGTCGGCATCGCGATGTGTCACGCGGTGGTGCTCGGCGTTCTGTTTTCGCTGCCGTCTTACTTGTACTCGGCCGTACCGTTCAGGTGAGCCGCGCCTATGACGATGTAAACCTCCAATGTCGTCGTTCAGCCGCGTCACGTGGGTATCAATAACACAATCAGTTTGTCTGATTCCAGTTCTAAATAAGCAAAATTTTCCGTTTAAAACTATAAGATCTATACGACTGTAATTCATGTCGGGAGTTGAATTATTTACGTTAGGTATATTGATTGAAATTGACGATCAATGAAGTTTACACTTGATGTTACTATCTTGCTAATTTGCTTAATCACTTTGACCTGAATTAGTTAAAATCTAAAACGGTGCGTGCGGGCAGTAAATCTATACACGATTTGCACATAAACACAGTGTAGAAATAAAAGTCCAGCGGGCAGTAAAGAGCGGCGTATGCTAATGTTCCATAACAGCCGGATGCGGAAGTGGCCGCCGCACGACCACCGCCGACACAGGTGTCACTTCTCAATAAGACGAGGCAAAACAAACTACGAACCCATCTAACAGCGTTATATACTACTATATAACTGACCTATTCATAATATCTACTATATACACTACAATACCGACTACGTATAGCTTTACCTTGAGATGTTTTGGTAGTTAAGATTTAAATGAAATGTACGCTGCGAAAAAGTACATAGTGGAGTAGGGCACCGATGGCATTGTGTGCCGCTGATGTCGATTGTGCAGCCAATGCCGGCCGCTTCGCACGAGCTGCGCCGCGCGCTCCCGGTTAGGGTTGACAAAAATAGCGGTGTATCGATATGAATTATGTAGTACACGAACGATTTTTTTTAAATAAAAAAATGCCCTGATTTTATTACTGACCCACATGTTACTTTATACACGAAATACTAGTAGCCCTTAAAATGGGCAAGTAATTTACTTCCAAAAATAGTAATTCTGTTCTCGTTAAAGAGCCATAACCATTTTCTTACATGACTGTTTCTATCATCCAACTCATTAAGGATCATTAAGGATCTTCGTTCCAAAAAGTAACATTAATAAATAATGGTTATAATCGTGGTTTTCAAAGAATAATATCCATTTTTCAGTGTTATTTGATCTACAACTACATATGTAGAATAAACTATACCATATACCATTACAAGCGAGGTCGCGTCGCAACTGGCAGTTACTGAAATTAAATAAGAATTAAAATTATAACACCAATCGATACAATTTAAATCGACATTTCCAACATCTCTACAATACACAAAGGAGGCCTTGGATAAAGTGTTGTTTTTAACACACCCACCATTGCTGTTAGTATTATTAAGATTCGTGCTATGGAAAACGTTTACTTTACGTCCTTTTAGTAGGTTGCCCATTGCCGAATCATTTTGCTCTTATTTTTTTATGTAAGAACTTCTATACATATATTTCATGCATTTGTCGCTGGGAAATAAAGAAATAGTACCTACCAGGTTTGACAACCTACACGTAGTCCGACAAACTTTAGTGCCTTTTTTTTGTTATCGACGGGGAACCTTCAAAAGGTACCCGTGGGAGTGACGCCAGGTTATATGGGATTTTTACAGCACTTAAAACCCCCGGTGGCCGTCCTCGGCGCTACGAAGAGGACTCCGGGATCTCTAAAGGAACGCAACCGGAGTCTTCTGAGCGCGTTGCCCCATCGGGCTCCATGCAGATGAGCAGCTGGGCTCATCGCACCGTCTGCTTTTTATGACGGTATGCGACCACACGTATCGCCGTCCCACCCGGGGTTACCTGGCTGGACGATTCGAGCTTCCACTCTTGCCGCTAGTAACCCCGGAAGCCCCTTTTAGTCGCCTCTTACGTCAGGCAGGGGATACTGTAGCCCTATATCCTGGAACTACAAGGACGAAACTTTAGTGCCTGTGGCTGTCTCAAAACAACTGTGTTCTATTGATTATGGTTATTTGTTGTCAGCTTTATTGGAAATTTTCAATTTTCGCTGGTAAAGAATGTTTGCTATTTACATTAATACATTTATGAAAACTAGATATTTAGAAACTAGATATTATATTAATCGATTTTATGTCGACGGTTTACAATTAATTAAAAATAATTTAACCGTTAAACCTTCTTAGGTAGTTTTGACAGCGTAGCAACATTAAGATCGATACTGGCTCCTCTTCCGCGTGCACGGTAAGATTTGTCGGACTGTAAATGCGTTAGTGCGTTAAAACTGACGATAAGTGAGAGCTCCGAGTATTCGTCCATGACTAGAAGCTAACATGGCGGCAACGGCGGCACATGAAATAGCCCCGTGCGCCCACATTGACGTGATCATAGCGGGCGCCACTGCAGCTTTCGTAATAGAGCGCTAATTCAAACGCATCTATACAACTATCAACAAGCGGTTTAACCCATACTAGCTAGCAAGGCCAAGAACAGGCCTAGCTAGCATGCATCTCTGGTCTAGCCGCTTGTGCGACACACTAGGACTCTGGTGGCTATGGGCGCGCTGGCGCGGCTGGTCGCGGCTGAAGCTCGGGTGCAGTTCGCCCGAACGGAAAGTTACTTTATCACTGACCATCAGGAGCGACTAAATTTTTCTCATTAAGATGACTATTACACTAATTTATATTACAGATAAAATAAAAAAGTATTTTATATAAACGTGACCGTAAATAATAGAATACTCATAAGATGGCCAAGATGTGTTCTAGAAATCTTAATGTTTTCCAAACATGGCACTTAGGTCATTACGGATAATACTTAAATTTCTCTTCTGTGGGTGGCTTTTCGAAAGGTAGTAGATGTGGTAAAATCAATATGGTTGAACCGGGGAGGTATCACCGCCGCACCTATTTCTGCATCGTAGCATTTTTGTTTTTCGGAGTAATGTGGATGTCGGCTGACTTCTTAAGACGAGATCGTCTAGTCTAGGTCTTCATAAGTGTTCGGCGTCAGGTAGATCCCCTCTTGTACAAAGTGTATTTCATGTCCTTAGACAGTAGCGAATACTTACCATCGGCTGCACATAAAAGCAAGTGCTTTTATGTTTATAAAAACAGGCAAGTCTGTTATTGGACTAAAATAAATGTACGTATGTTTCGCAATATCATGTTGAAATAACAAGAAAGCATATTTTCGACATTGATTAAAGTGTGATATCCACAAGTGTTATCTGGTGCGAGTTGTCCGTCGTACGATAAAAAATGTAATGTCGAAAAATATATAACCTATAGAATCATTCTGTAATGTTCAATTCATTAAAATGCCATTAAGTAAAATAAACTAATATGCGCTCATTTAATTTTTTCCACAAAAATACCAAAGGTTAGGATGTGATAATTTTAATGCTAGTTCAATACTTTTATACCTATGACATTCTAGGCTGTCCACGATGTCCATATTTTCCTACATCGCTGAACAATGTAAGACTGATGAGCTTCGGCTCCTTCTAGGAGATGCAATAATAGTTTTAAACAAGGTCAACGAATCAAAACAGTGCTCCCGAGTAAGTAATCTTGAATTACTTTATCAAATTATGTTTTATTATAAGTCATATTTTATAATAATTCAGCAGTCAAGCAAATCTTTTAAATGCGAGTCGTAAATTATTCCAGGACAACATTTCAAACATTTCTGTATACTGGTAACAGGAGCTGTAGTAATAAGAAATTTAACGGACGCTGACGTCAATCTATATCCGGTAGAGCTTATTAAACAATATGTTATACATTAATACGTACTATCCTTCAGTCAAATTAGATGTCGTGAAAACCTTGATTGTCTATGAATACCTATTAAATGTCAATTAATTAAATTATTATATGTTTCACAAACCTAAATGCCATAATTTTCAGTTTGAATCATGATATTTATGGTGTCATCTACTTTGCCTGAAGTAGGCTCTATAAGTTTGGTTAAGAGAGCTATAGAATTTTCCTTTAATGATCCAAGTGTCTATAATATTTACGTATCTTACTTTTTACACATTCAGGACGTGTCAAACTTATTTTTTATGATATTTGATCATATTATGCCTGTGAAAACATGTATGTATGTGAATGATTACCGCCCAAAAAAATAAAGATATGTGGAATAGTAGAATGGTGGATCCGAAACTGTTCCTGAACACTTTGGAGAGGAACGTGTAGATGAAAGGATAAAAATATTATACGAATAGATAACTTCTTACCTTTGGGAAGCCGGTTAATAATTAATGGGTCGCGATCCCCTGAGACCTGACACCAACCGGGGGCGAGAGAAAACCGTTAATATTTGTGTATATTATAGTTATGTGTCGTAGTGCAGGTAGAGTGAAAGTGACACGTGTGCTTGGTGCTTTCCAGGAAGGCGCGGCGCAAGGAGCGCGAGGGCGAGGGCGCCGGAGACCCCAAGCTGTACCTGCAGGAGGCGCTGCTGGAGCGCAAGCTGCCCGAGCTGGACATGCGCCAGCTGGTCGACCTGCCGCACGGCCTCGACTACAACGAGTGGCTCGCCTCACACAGTCAGTAAATACGTCTGCAACTCCTCCCACAAATAATTAGCATAACCTCTACCAGGTGGTAGTAGAACCCGTGTAGTTCGACCGGGGAAGTATCACCGCCACACCTATTCCTAGCCTGAAGCAGTTGTGGCAGTGTGGTTGCCGTCTCACTTATATATGAGGCGGCTTCAGATAGAACCCCTGTTCTATATGAACATGTGTCCATGGGCGGTAGCAACCATTTACCATTAGGTGGGCTGCACGCTTGCTTGCTACTTAAGTCTAATCAAAATATAAAAACAAACAAAAATATTATAGTTCTCTTTGATTTAAACTATTTCGTAGTTTTAGCGGTCATAAATTATTTATCGCTACAGTCAAAGAAACTTCAAGGTTTTCCTTCACTTTGTTCTATGGCCTCCAGCCTTATCGTTCATTCTATACTAAAGGATGGATAATCGATAAAAATCTTAAATATCTGTAAAGTTTCTCGGAAAATACATTTTTCATTTTTATTATTTGCTTACCACAGGCCAATAATGAACAAACTGTTTCAACGATTTTACCTAATTTCTGTGTAATTTGTGGGCTTGATTACGTATAAACAAAGAAAAAAGTCGTATCACCCGCCACTCTCTCACATTTCAATATTGTAATAAAAATAAACTACGAAACAAAATATATAATAAATGTTTGTAATCGTTTCAATATGTTTAATTTGGCTATCAAGTAATTGTGATCAAATTGCATCCTGTCGTTGCAGTGTTTAACCCACGCGGTTTTTATTAACATTTTACTATAAATAACCGTATTTGTAAAAAATATTGTTATGTTTTTCTATATATGTGGTAATTCCGTTATTCAAAAACATCGAAGAAACATTACTGACTTCGTAAAAATATAATATTTTACATATTTTCATGTAAACGTCAAATCTAATGTTGGCTTCCGACAACTTTAATTGACCTCACAAAGATTCTTCGACTTCTGCTTCTTTTTAATTAAACAATCTATATAAGCTTTGCTTAAACATGGTGCTAGCTTAACATATTTGCGAAGTAAATTTCCTTATTTATAAAAAGTCACAGTGAAAGAATTCGATGTCCCTGTCGTACATTGATGTTCCATTTGGAGTTCGAAGCAACGATGTGTACAAAGGAAAAACAGGCTTAGATAACATTTAAAGAAATTGTAACAAAATTTTTGAGCAATGTAAAAACTCGTAACTATAAACTTATCATAGCTAATGATAAAGTAATTTAAAAGTCTTGGTTTTCCGATGAGCCTTACAGTGCACATCTTGCACAACCATACTGATTTATTTCCTGAAAATGAAAGTGATGGAAGTAACAAGCAAGGGGAACACTTTTAGCAGGACATAAAATAATGGATAAACTTGTAACTTAATGAAGATCTGTATTTTTATATTGTATTTATTAATTTTTCCTGTTTTTTTTTTCAAACATTTAATTGATGTCATATATTGATATTGTAAAAAAATTGTGGATGATAGAAAAAAACTGACATTGAATACGGCTTCAGCACCAAAAAATACATAGTATTCAGGTATATTGGTTAAAAAAATGTTGGCCTGCGTAATTCATTAATTTAAACCAGATTCATACTGCCCATTCCCTGGAAGAAGTTAACATATAAATTGTAATAAAAGCATAAAGAGCGTTGTCGTGTCGGTTTCCAGCGCTGGCGCTGTTCGACCACGTGAACCTGCTGTACGGCACCGTGTCGGAGTTCTGCACGGCGGCGTCGTGCGCGGACATGACGGGCCCCGGCGGCCGCTCCTACGCGTGGTACGACGAGCGCGGCAAGAAGTCGCGCGTCGCCGCGCCGCAGTACGTCGACTACGTCATGACGTACACGCAAAAGACTGTCAACGACGAGACCGTCTTCCCCACTAAGTATGGTGCGTGGTCCACACTTACTGAATGCACACATTATGTCATTTACATTGGGGTTTGAGATGAAATTGTGAAACACTTCTTACTTCTCACAACCGACAGTTCTTACTAGACAACTAAAGAATTAGTCAAGCACATCGAACATCGACATACAAACAAGAAACAAGACCATGGCGCACATTTTCAAGACATAGATAGCGAATATGTGGCTGTTTATAAATTTTATTAATCAATTATTTTATATTAGAAAAATATGTATATTCGCAATTTTACACCTTGCGTAACCGTAACTGATTAGTTAAACACGATTAAAACAGTCGTAGTTCAATACCCTCCTGCGCCATTAGGCATTACTACAATAAGGTATTTAAGAATTACCAAAATTACTCTGTAAGAATATTTTTTATTTAGAAGAAGTAGTCCACCATTTGTAGCATTTTTGCAATCATCTAAAACCTTTATTATACAACTTTATTATATATTACTAGAAATAGAAACTAAAATGTTAGAAATAGGTTTATGACTCGTGAAAAGCCCATTAATGTATGTGGAAAAATTCACTATACCAGTTTTATAACCACTACTCAGCTACGCAGATTTCAATCAGTTATGAAAACTTATTTCATAACATAATTAGGTGCGATAACAAATTATTTTCATATCGCTTTTTGCGATAACCCCCTTGAAAAAGTATGATTTTTTTACAATTTCTGTTGCATAAGAAATGTTTTAAATTCTGATATTACTCAGATTTTTGTTTGCATAGAGCGCAATACTTTAAAAAAGGTACTCGCCAGTTTTCAAACCTATTGGTTAAAACTTTTTAAGCTAGAGTGTACGTTACTATAAAAAAGTAGTTTATAGAAAAATGTGTTTGAAAAAATATTACCAATAAAATTGCACCAAGGCAGTAGTTAATGATTATTTTTTTAAATACTTACAGGTTAATCTGCTATCCCAACATCATAGACCAATGTTTCTTCTTTTTGAAAATTCTCATTTTAAGTTTATAATTCTGCTTCTCGAGCTTTTCGAACTTGTTTGGTCTCCAAAGTGCTGTGTTGATTTTTGCCACCCTACGCTTCATTTGTTCATTCGATTATTCCAATATTTAGCTCATGTATCTTTTACATTATCTACGAGTACGAGAAGGTGTACTGTGATCTTCTTTGGGTAGATGTTGAGATATTGAACTTAATGTACACTGCTTAAAAGTAGGTGCACTCATCAAGATATACTTTCTTCCAAATACATGCTAGGTAGTAGATAAATGGGTACCAGAATGGGCGCTCGGTTTTACATGCCGCGCACTTGAGCTGGACTTGGTAATCACTTGAATAGCTTATAACGAAAGAACGAGTCGGAATTTTAATAGTTTTTATTAAATAAAAAAGTGTGTGTGTACTTCTGTGCACGCGTTAGAAGTTACACTTCTTTGGCGTAACAAGATAAAAATCTTATTAATTTTTCGCCTTGTTGTAGAAAAATGTTAGTAGAAAAAAAGGTATTTAATACACAGAAAGTTTTATTATAACGCATTATCTAGTTTAATAAAGCTTGATAAATGACACAAAAATATTTATACATAAAGAAATGGACATTTTTTATTTATAATTAATAAATAAAAATATAACTAAAATGTTGATTAAAGAAAACTTTAGGGTGTCGGTTTTTCGTAACGGTGTACGGTTACGCGCGCATCGTAAAAATTGACTCTCATCATTTTTTCCTGTAGCGCGCCAAAAGAAGTGTATACAAAAAAAGATTTTTCGAACCATTTAATTCTATTTCCTCTCTTAAATTGAACAGGTCATACAATTATGAAATACAATCGAGCGAAACCTTTTCCGTCCGCAGCGAACGAGTTCCCCGCGCAGTTCGAGGGCGTGGTGCGGCGCGTGGTGCGGCTGCTGTTCCACGTGGTGGCGCACATGTACGCCGCGCACTTCCGCGAGCTCGCGCTGCTGCGTCTGCACGCGCACCTGCACCTCACCTTCGCGCACCTCACCGCGCTCGACCGCCGCTTCGCGCTGCTCGACCACAAGGAGACCGAGGTTCGTGCTCCGTGCGCTTCGTTCATATACCACCATGTATATAGTATAATATATAGTAATGTGATAAAATAAAGGAGCAAATGAGCAGATCTGAAAGGAAGGCAGTTTTTGATGCGATCGTTCCACCCGTGTCTGTCTGATAAGAGCTCGTGTCCGGCGGCAGGTGCTGCGCGACCTGGAGGTGGCGCTGCGGCTGACGGAGCCGGCGGCGGCGGCGGGGGCGGGGGAGGCGGCGGAGGAGGCGTCGCCGCGGCGGCGCTCGCCGGTGGTGACGCAGCCGCTGGGCTCGGCGTGACGGCCGCCGCGCCGCCCGCCGGGGACTCCCGCTGGATGATGCCTTTCGCGACGCCCGACCGGTTGACGCGCGCGTTCCGTAAGATAAACGATTGTTAACTCTATTGTAAATATTTCGACCTGTTAAGTAGTTTTAGGTGATTACGATTAGTTCATAAATTTGTGATTGCTTTGGTTGTAAATAAAAGTGATATTTGTTTAACTAATAAACTGAAAGCTTTATGAATGTGTCTTTTTGTTCCCCCTACCGGCGAGTGTTCGATTATTATTATGGAGAAGGAACTCGATGCGGTCCGCCGGCCGCTAAGATGTTTACGCGAGTGAGTGGTGTGAAGCCATAAGCGAATGCGAAACGGTATATTTTTGCAGTATTGCAATCAACCTAATTGCGAGCGCTCTAATATAACAAAATAAAACTACCTACATGAAAGGTCTATTTAATCTATACACTAATATTATGTAGTGCATATGATGTTAAGATGTTCACACACAGGACTATTTCAAACTACAAGACCATTAAAACAAACTACTTTTGGCCAACCAGATGCGTGCAAGTCGCATTTGTTAAATTAACGTCTGTCATATATTAAAGGAGGAAGAAACGTGGGGAGACCACATAAAAGATGGGTTGACAAAATAGTATAACTAGTGGGAAAAACTGGATAAAACTAGCGCAGAGCAAAGAAAGTTGGCATAAATTGGAGGAGGCCTATACCCAACAATAGAGTTCTTATAAGTAAAAGAAAGAAAAAAAGGTAACTAACTTTAACTTATAATTAGAGTCACTAACATAGAGTTAAGAATATATAATATACCTAGTATAATTGTAATAGTTTAGGTTTATAGGAAAAATAAAAGGCTTTATTATTATTATATATTAAAGGTGAAGTCATAAATTTAATTTGTAATCAGGGTTTAGTTTTATAATGATTTCTTTTATTCATGAAATTAAATCCAATCAATTAAGAACACATAATATACATCTCAAATGACGCCATATGTAAGATAACAAAAACAATCACAGAGAAAATTAACAAAATCTTTCAAAGTGATTCTTAGCATCCTCCTGTGAGAAAACGGATGAAACAAAGTGCTAGTAGGACACACATACAGTTACTTTTAACGTGCGAGGGAGATAAAAGAAACTTTTGATTAGTTGTCGCAATGATAAGTATGTTAGTCTCTATTTTTCACAAAACTATCATGTGTTACGTAAAGAAAGTTACAAATGTAACTTCGCAGTCGCAGTAAACAATAGTCATACTATAAATATAGTATGACTATTGTTTACCCGACTGCGTCAGAAGGAGGGTAATGTTTTTCGAGCGTATGCATGTATGTTTGTTTGTATGTATTCCCATTTCTTTGGCACGCGCTACAGCCCAAACGGCTTGACAGATTGTGACCTATGATATATCATTAGAATCGTCTCAGTTTGCATAGTGACATCTATACCATATAAAAATACAGACGAATTGAGAACCTCCTCTTTTTTGGAAGTCGGTCAACAAACCATGGACGCATAATACTAACCAGACTGAGCACTCAGCTAAAAAACGAGCCGACAGAGATAGCTAGTACCGGGTCCGCGTGTCCCTTTCTAACAGGGAATTCGTTTTAAGCAGTCGGGTTTTTTGTTTTAACGTTTTCAACAATGTCAATAGTTTCATAAACCATCCCCTCACACAAAAACAAACATTAGCAATAGTGAAATTATGAGGAACGAATTTTACTATTGCTAATCTTTGTTATTGTGTATGAAACTGGTAATAAAAATAAAAATTCCTGTAGTGGGACATTCATGGCTCTTTTGTGGGTTCTGAGAAATCTGGTATAGTGTAACGACTGACATTTTAAATTGATAGATTAGGGGCATTAATGTGCCTTATAGAAAAGTTCAGGATATATCTTGCCATTTGGATTTTACTATCCAACTGGAACATCGCCTGAGGTTGTACAAAATAACTTTAATACCTTTGTGTATAGTAAACTAGCTGTCCGCCCGCGCTTCGCCTCGTTTAATCAAGATTTCAAGATCTTATGTTCTTTCCCAAGGATCAAATTCTGTACCAATTTCCTTAAAATCCGTTCAATAGCTTCATAGTTACTTCTAGCAAATGCGAGATAGCAAAACGAAAGAAAAAACTCTAAATCACCTTTCAAACTTTCCCAACCCAAATTCTTCTTTATTCTCATTTAGTCCATTTTCAGATGGTGATGTAGAAAAAGCGATACTCTCCATACCCTGAAATGCGGTAGGTAGTGATTGCATTAGTCGTAAAATTATCATTCCTCTCCTTGACTTACTCCTGCCTACTATTAAGTTGCACAACGCTATTAAGATTACTAATGAGGATCTGACTTGTATTTCCATTTGGACTACAGTTGTGTAGCTCGCGAGTGAGTGATAGAAAAGATATATATCTTTACCAAAGAGCTAATCACTCTTCGGCTCAG